>JAUTXW010005315.1:0-135838 GCA_030620095.1 Kuschelorhynchus macadamiae
TTGTTGTAAACAAATATATAATATAAAGCAACCAAAAAAAAAAATCTTGATTATTTTTTCCTGGGTCTTATTGGATGTGTTTCCACCAAGATATATTTCGGTGAATTTTCACTTAGTGTATCTTTTCCATTTCAATTCGCAAGTAGGTCAGAGGAGATTGCCAACCCTTAGTCTCCAATTTTGGCGCATGTCAGCGATTAAAAAAAAAGACTTTTATATTTTACAGGCAAATGTCCAAATTTTCAGCCATTAAGTGCCTAGCAGTGCAATTTCCGTCCCTAATCTGGATTAGACTCTTAGTTAGACAAGGAAAAAGAGTATCGTACTCCTATCTGGTAGTCCCGCCTATGTGTCTGGCAACACTGGCATTGGCCGCTGTCTGAACCTGAACTGTCAGAATCAGTCGTGATCGTCACGTCAGGCTTTGGGTACGTTAGGAAGTATTGATACTTGGAATCTGCTTTTTTTCTAAAATAAAGGTATTTATGAAATAAAATATACACCAAAAATTATTATTTCAAAACATTGAATTTATATACGTTATGTTGGCACATTTGAATATCCCAATATTTCTAATTATTGCATCATAAAATTTGAAATTCAAATAACACAACCTAAAAATATTTTAGCTCTGCAAGAAATTAATTTAATATTAACAAAAAACGTTTCCCAAATTTCAAACATCATGGTGTGGAACTTGAAAACAAGTATAAGCTATATTGAACATTATTATTTATATCGCTGGTCTCAAATCAATACCTCTTAACTCAAAAACAACATATTACAGGAAGAGAATAAAATTTTTGTGATATAGGATATAAACTGGCTATTCCGGCTGAATTTATTAATTACTCAGATCTGCTAACATTCCTAAATCTGAAGACACTCAAAGAAAGGTACACACATTTTGATCAGATTTTTATTTTTAAGTTGTTGCACAACCATGTAAAATCTTGAGGATCTCTTGTATTGTGTCAACATTCATGTTCCATGCAGAAATTTAAGAGAAGTCCATACCTTTTCGTTGGAGCATCACCATACGCTTTTTATGGACAACATAGCTCAATTAATCCATGATATCTGCCAATGAGATTAAACTTGATATTTTTGGAACCCCCTTTAATTTTATCCATAATTCTCTTGAATAAACTGCTTATTTTATTTATGGATTTTTGTTGCTGTAGTTTGTAAATTATGTAGCTGTTATTGTTTATGTTTTATACTTGCTTCAGTGTTAAAAATTTTATTCAAATGACCTAGGTTAAATTAGTTTTGTAAGTGACTTATTATAATTTATGTAGCAGTCATGTGCAATTAGGTACATCCAGTTTATAAATAAATAAATAAAATAAACCATATGTTACACTTTCAATGTGGTTTATAGAGGAAATAAAATAAGGATTTGGAGGTAATTTGTACAGAAAATAAAAATTAAATAAGAAAGAACAATTGCTTTCAAACCCAGTATCAAAACAGCTATCCAATACTGCTGTAACTAGTGAATTATTTTTTTTAACACATCTTTAATTTTTTTAAATACATACATCTAAAAACAAAAATATTCAGTGAAAATGTAAATATAACATGTTCCAAGATGCAATGCATCGGCATACTTACAAAATAAAATAAGAAGATAAAAGGAGGCCGTCTCTTATTTGACTTTATTTTATTTCCTGTATAAACTGCAAGGTAACATTAACGCGTGGGTGAGGCGGAGGTCGTGACGTCGATTGACCCGATCTGACAAGACGGCCAGTTTATTGCTTACTTGGCTTGACGTTTTCATTGTGATAGTTGTCAGTTGATTTTTTCAGAGTATTTTTTTACTCCCTGAAGTGAAAGTTTTAAAGACATTTTAGTGTTCTTAAGACAAAGGTTATTTATAAGAATGAAATATTAAAATGAACTGGGAAAGGATAAAAAAGGTAAAAAAAGAAGCCATTCTGAAGTGCACCCCCATAAATATATATATATATATATATATATATATATATATATAAAATCACATTTGGCATTTTGAAGCTTTCTTTCTCGTGTCCGTCTCAGTCTCTATTCGATGGGATGGTAAGAGTGAACCACTTCGTGCCCACCAAAACCCAATTTTGCCATCTTGGCCAAGTGAGACATTTTCGAAAGCCTTCCTCAGGTTGCAAAAGAGTGCTGCTGAGTAAAAGCCTTTCTTAAAACATTCCAAAGGATAATCAATATATTTCAAAAAGGCATCTGTGCTTAAGTTTTTATGAAAACCAAACTGACTTTTGTTGATAATTTGATATTTTCAGCTGGATTTTTATAGCTTTTTCATACTTTGAGAAAACCAGCAATATAGAAATAGGTGTGTAATTTAACAAATCATCCCTATTATCTTTTTTAAAAATAGGAAGAACCAAAGCCTTCTTAAGCGAATCTGGAAAACTCTAAAACAAATACAGTGATTTAGAATCTTTGTGAGAGGTACAATCAGAGATTCCCTCGCACCCTTTAGCAGTGACACGCTCAGACCATAGATGTCTTGGCTATTGCTGTTTTTCAAGCATTGAATGATATCCCTTACCTCATTGTATGTTAGTTCTTGGAGAACCATCTGCTCATTACTTTTAGAGTTGTAAAATCAAGAGGGTTATCACCGGTAGGTGTGATTGTGCTGACCAAATTATTCACCACATTGACAAAAAAGGTATTAAATGAATCAGGGGAGATATCAGATTATGGTGGTTGGGTTCTTTTTTTGTTTTATAAAAGACCACATAGTTTTTGTTGGCTTTGTTGCATTTTTTAAAAAATTATCATTTGACAAAATTTTTTGTCTTTTTATTTCTTTTTTATATTTATGCCGATATTGGATTCGAGTCTTTCTATTCTCTTCTGTATTGTGTATTTTACAAAAATCATTCTAAATGTGTTATTATTCTTATTCTTACAAGAGATATGTTTTTCTGGAAAAGACTGAGTAAATGCTAAAGTAATTTCATCTATAGGTACATTCTTACTCAAGTCAGAAACAAAAGGTAGTAATATAAATATAGCCCAATGCCACATCCTTAATAAAACAAAAGCTAACATTCAAAGTAAATAGTAAAATAATTAAAACTTAAATGTGACACATAATACAAGGACAATCACGACACATTAAAATCTTGCTCATGTAGACTTTTACACAAGAAATCCTCCACTTTGTAGTAAGCTTTTTTGCATCAGAAATTTCTTAATACAATGTTTAAACATATTTGTTTCCAGGTTCCTCAAGTCAAGGGGCAATTTATTGTAGAAGGTTGGGGCATGGTGAAGGGTTGCATTCCAGGACCTATTGGGATAGCATATTTGATACATCCCATTATCTAGATTCCTTTCACATGAAGTTAACCCATGTATTTGAAAGTTCATTTCCCAAACAAAAAATTAAATATAAGAATAAGAAGCCTTGGGTTACTCTACTAAAGAACTCAAGGTCTCTACTACAAATATGCGCTCACTGCATGTAATAAGAAAAAATACTAATAATGAACATTTTCATGAATATTTTATTAAATATAGGTCACTGTACCGTAAACATCTCAGAAGTGCCAAAGACTTATACTGCACTGAATGTCTTGAAGGATCTGACAACAAACACAGGGAAAGCTGGTCAATTGTGAGCAATATACGTGGAAAGGCAAATAAGAGTTCTCATTGCAGTTGTTCGCAGTTGTCTGCTGCTGTTGTGGGAAGCCTCAAGGAGATTCTGCTTCTTACTGAGGATCCCTTAACAAAATTAAATTTAAATGAGGTAAAAAATTAATTTTTCTTTTTTCCCACCGATTTGGTAGAACTTAAGAAGACATTAAAGGAAATCAAAACTAAAAATGCTACAGGTGAAGACTGATTGTCTGCCAAGTTTTTCCTAAATCTTCCTGAAGCAGCACTAAATGTCTTAGTTTTAGCCATTAACAACTCATGGGAGACTGGCGAATTTCCTTCTTGTCTGAAAACAGTGAAAGTTATCCCTCTATTCAAGGGTGGTGGCGCTAATCAGCTGTCGAATTACCAACCCATATTTCTACTTTCGACACTCTAAAATAATCGAAAAATTAGTTAAAAAATGTATGATCTCATTTTTTAAAAGTAATAATATACTGGATCCAAATCAATTTGGATTCCAGTGCAACAAAAGTACTAATGATGCTATGTTTGCATTGTTGGAGGGAGTGTATAGAAATATCAACAAAGGGGAGGTTGCAGCGGCAGTGTTTTGTGACTTATCGAAAGCTTTTGATTGCGTGAGCCATGATATACTGCTGCGTAAGCTTCAATGCTATGGTTTTAGGGGTTGTGCTCTAGATTGGCTCGAATCATACTTGAAGGGAAGGAGTCAAAGGTGCCACATCTTTGAAGAGTCGTATAAATGAATGGGGTGTGTCACAGGGTGCAGTACTTGGACTAGTACTATTTCTTCTATACCTAAATGATTTGTCGACTATCGATATTAAAGGTAAATTTACATTTATTTGCCGATGCTACCATCGTATTATGGCACTCCAAAAATGTTGATGCAATGGCTAATATTATTGACTCAGATTTGGTAAAGATAAAAAAATGGTTTGATTCGAATCTGCTGTTATTGAATCTTAGTAAAACTAATATAATTGGTTTTAAATGTGATGTGTATGGTTTGGTTATTGGTGATTCCAAGTTCATCGGCATGTGAGACTCAAAATGGACAATGTGGTACAAAGTCGGGGCCTCATATAAAGTTCAGTCGAATTCTAATAATGGGCGACACATCAGCGAGGGGAACAATTGGAATTTTCAAAGAATGTGTCAATGGTTTTTTTGACTTCAATTGCCAGTGGAGAAATGGAATCATGTTTGATGAAATAGTCGATGGATGTCTTCCTCTATGTAAAAATTTCACTAAGAATGATTTTGTTTTTTTGTTCATCGGTCCCAAAAACTGTATACGTGGAAAGTCTATTTGTAAAGATAAACTAAAACTCCTCTTGACAGAATTGTCAAACACCAACTTAATAGTCATAGGCCCATCGCCTTGGAGAAACAGGCCAGTTCTCAACAAGCTTATAATTCAACAGAATACTCTCTTTTATTCTAACTTTGCTGGTTCTTCTCACGCTTGTTTTGTTCCCCTTATCGCCGAGCTTGCCGACTGTGGCTCATTGGATTTTAATAGGAAGAAATTGCTTGTAAAATACCTGAGTGATAGTTTTATTAATTCTACTGATGAATTGTTGCACAGTGATGTGTGTGCGGAAGACTGCGTTTTGGCGAATGATTGTGAGGTTGCTTCAAATTTTTAATTTCCGACGAAAATTCTCGTGGATCAACTGACGAGCGTTTAGTGATCTTTTATCAGAACGTCAGGGGATTGAGAACAAAGACAAGTGAACTATTTCGAAGCATTAAAATGTGTCCGACTACCAGATAATAGCTCTTTCTGAAACTTGGCTTAACTCAGATTATAGCTCATCTGAGTGTATACCTCCCAATTATATTGCTTATCGTAAGGACAGGAACTATGAAGAACTAAATTGTGAGCGGGGAGGTGGCGTCTTGATCGCGGCCATTAATGGTTTGTGTTCTTCTCTTATTTCGACCACTTGCTCGTCTGCTTATGATGACGTGTGGATTAAGGTTAGGATGCATGGCTTCAGCGCCGTTGTTGGATGTGTTTACTTCCCACCGAACTGTGGAGTCGATTCCTATCGATCTTTCTGTGATAGTTGCGAGCATTTGAAGAATCAACATTTTGACAGTAAATTCCTGATCTTCGGAGATTTTAATTTGCCCCGAATTAATGGGGTCAAGGAGGACGACTTTATAGTCCCTCAAACTTTGCCTACATTATCGGCGAGCTTGGTTGTGGACACGATGTACTACTTGGAATTACAGCAGAGCAACTGGGTAGCAAATAGCTTTGGGAAATTCTTGGATTTGATCTTTTCTGAGGACTTTGATAATATTCAGGTTATAAATTCTCAAATGCCTCTCTTACCAACTGACGCATATCATCCACCTCTTGAAACTATTCTGGATGTCAACTTTATCGAATTGTCCAAGAGTGAAACAAGTGTTGAAATATATCTGTTCTCTCAATCGAACTTTCCCGCACTGAACAAATTTTATGAACAAGTTGATTGTCCATTTCAGACCAAGTGTTGTGACGTCGATTTGCTTATTGAAGAGTTTTACGATACTCTTTTTGAGGGCATTAACAAATTTGTACCCAAGAAGATAGCCAAGGATTTAAAGTACCCTAAATGGTTTGATGGTCCTTTGAAGAAACTTATTGGCCAAAAGAACAAATTCTATAAGAGATACAAGCGTACTAAGTTGGAATCCGATTACCGAACATATTCCGATCTCCGTAAGGAAGCAAAATATCGAACAGATATGTGTTATCTTCTGTTTGTTTCTAAAAATGAACATTTAATACCTGAAAATATAAAAAGTTTTTGGTCCTTCGTAAAAAACCTTCGTAGAGATTCATCACTTCCTTCAACTATGAAGTATCAAGGCAAAAGTCTTCACTCCCCATCAGACATTGCAAAGGGCTTTGCCGAACACTTTAGTGGTTGCTACAGTACTTTTGATGGCAAGAATGTGGACCAGATGGAGTCGATCGAGTCCGCTGAGCATCTGTCCAATCACCATTTCACATGCGAGGAGGTAGCCACAAAGCTGAGGCTGCTGGATTCAACAAAGCCTGTCCTGACAATATTCCACCCTTGTTTTTGCAGAACTGTCCTTCTTTGGTTGAACCGCTTCGTCATTTATTTCAGGTGGTCTTTGACAGTGGCTATTTCCCTACTTATTGGAAACAATCCAACTTGGTTCCAATTTTCAAGTCCGGTGATCATACAGCCATTGAAAACTACAGAGGCGTTTCATTGTTGTCTGCTATTCCAAAACTTTTCGAATCTATTTTAACAGATAAGATATTTCAAACTTATAGGAGAAATATTATTCCTGAACAACACGGCTTTTTTAGAGAACGCTCTACAGCAACCAACCTTGCACTTTTTCAAAACTTTGTAATCACATCAGTGGAGGATGGAAAGCAGGTGGACGTCATTTACACTGATTTATCGAAAGCTTTCGATAGTGTCTGCCATCGTGTTCTGCTTAAGAAGCTGCAGGAAATGGGAATTTCTGGTTATTATCTGAAGTGTATCTCTTCCTATCTCACCGAGCGTCTCCAGCAGGTTACTGTTGGCGGTGCAGTGTCCCATTCTTTTATCGTGACTTTAGGAGTGCCTCAGGGCTCACACTTGGGACCGATTCTGTTCCTGCTTTTTATTAATGATGTTTCTAGCTGCTTCAAGTCTTCCAAGTTTTTACTGTATGCTGATGACTTGAAGTTTTTCACAGCTGATGATGACAATAGTGAATTACAGGCCGATCTAGACCGGTTGGTGGCCTGGTGTGACAAAAATTACCTTAACTTAAACATCAATAAATGTAAGGTACTAAGATTCTACACTTGCCATAATCCAAACTCAACCTCATACACGATAGAGGACATTGGTCTTGAGGTGGTACCATCAATGAATGACTTGGGAGTTATTTTCCAGAGTGACCTGTCTTTCAACTTGCACATTGATAACATTGTGCTCAAGGCATTTCGAATGCTTGGCTTCATTAGACGAAACACCCGTTATATCATGGACACAAAGGCAATAATGTGTGTATATACATCCTTGGTACGCAGTTTACTGGAGTATTGTTCAGGAATCTGGTCTCCCACTCATTTGTGCAACATTGGCAGGATCGAGCGGGTGCAGAATAAGTTTGCCAAATACCTTCTTTACAAATTCCATTTTCCTTATAAGGATATCTCTTATGAGACAAGAAGGTTGTTGTGTGGGTTAAAGAGCCTGGACCAAAGGAGGAAAGAGCAGCAGCTTATATTCTTATACAAAATAATAAACAATTTGGTGGACTGTGAGTCACTTGTTGAAGCAATAACATATAGAATTCTGGCTAGGAATACCAGACATTCTCAGTTGTTTTTCGAAGTGCGGCACCACGGCTTTCGTTGATAGACTTGTTAAAAACTATAACAGGAATTTTGGAGATATTTTTAACTGTTCATTATCTTGTTTAAAGTGTTCTTTCGTTGATTTATTTAAATTTTAAATTAGCTTCTGGTTGTTATGCGGTTAAGGCTATTGTAAATGAACTAAATGGAACTAACACATCTTGGTCTTGGAAAACAGTCTATCATGCCCTCATAGAATCTCACTTAAGATATGGCATTGCGTTTTGGGGTGTGTCTAATCTGAACCTATTAAATCTTATATTTGTCTTACAAAAGCAAGCGATAAGATACCTTTGTAAAGCTAAACCTAGGGATTCTTGCAGACCATTATTTGTAGAAAAAAAAATTCTAACACTGTTTTCACTGTTTATACTCGAAACCGTTTGTCTAGTTTTTAAATATCGTCATAAATTTGTGGTTTCCAACTACCAATATCACACTCACCAGTTGCATAACTTGCAATTTCCAATTCCATCAAGCACTCTTACAAAAATATCAGTTATTTATGATCGCCTAAAGATTTTTAATCACTTACCAGTGAGTTTAAAGGGTCTCCAATCACCAATAATATTTTTAAAAAATGTAAAAAAACTACTGACAGAACAAGCTTATTATAGTCTTGACGAATACTTTTCCAGGTCATTTTAACATGCATTGATCCTTACTTGTTTGTATTGACTTTTCTGAGGAGAAGGGAAATGATCTGTTTCTATTGTATATGTATATGTGTATGTATATTTATATATGTATGTGTTTATATGTATACATGTATGTATGTGTGTATGTATGTGTATTTGTACATATATATTTCTTTATTGCTAGTGCATCTCAGATGTTTTTTTTGTTTGTTGTTATAGCGTTACAATAACGTTTTCATTTATTTGGTAATTGTGTTTTTCATCCATATTTATATAAAACATGTTATTATTATTTTGTATCATTAGGTTAATTTAAAGCTTTGTCAATAGGAATTTTATTTGTTGTGATTTTGACTATCAAGGCGCAGATAATCTACACAACAGCATAGCACTGCAAGTTATTTCTAACATACATTAAGCAGTGAAAAATATAACAGGAAGGTAATGTCATGACACTCAGTTCCTTGTATGTCGGTCTTACATCCTCACGGTAGCCCTTTCCAGCAACAACCCTCAAAGCTCTCCTCTGCAGTGCGAACACCCTTCTAGCATGAGAGCACTGTCCCCACACAAGCAGACCATATGCACAAATTGATTGAATAAGTGCATGGAAAGCCATCAGGCACACATCCTGTTCCACAACACGAGCCAGGCCTCTAAGAACATAGACACCCTTACACAATTTGGGTATAATATTGACATGCTGTTCAAAAGTTAGCCCTGGCTCAAAGTACAAGCCCAAAAACTTGATATGATCTGGGTTTTCAACAGTTTCTCTTCGAAGAGTAAAAATCATTTTTTCAGTTTTATTTTGATTAAGATTCAGTCGATTTGCTACAAACCAGTCAGTCACATTCGCAACAGAATCACTCATTTGGTTTTTTAGATTCTCATGTTTGGAATGTTTAACAGTGAAGCTAGTATCATCGTCTGTGAATAGTGCAACTTTGCAAAGGGGAAGAGATGAGGTGAAGTCATTTATGTAGACCAGAAAAAGAACTTATTTATTTATTTATTCACAGCAACACTACAGAGTATCAAACAACTCCAAATGGTTCAGTCTAAATCTAACTATAAAATGTAAATAAGTAAATAACCTTAAAACTATGGATAAATTGAGCCATAAACAAGACAAAAATTAACCATCCAAAGACACGATTCTGACATTAAGCACATTGAAAAATATGGAAAATAGAAAACATCGACAACAAAAAAAAAAAAACAAACTACATTAACATTAGTTTGTCTATTGTAATTTATGACCATTTTATCGGCAAAAGAATTATTACCATAGTTTGTGCGATGAAAATTTTCGTGAAATAAAGCCGTGGAACGGGTATGTCTCCGTGGAATCCGAAATAAAATATTAGCGAGCAAATCACTACAATCGATAAGCCCATTCAACAACTTGTAAAGGAAAAAGGCCATCGCATTTCGCCGACGTTCCTGAAGGCTAGTTAGTCCAACTAATTGGATTCTAGTGCTGTATGGTACGTCTTTATAAGGAAACTTATGTTTGAAAAGAAGGAACTTGGCAAATTTATTCTGCGCTGCCTCGATACGTTGTATATGACACAAATATGACGGAGACCAAACAACACTACAATATTCCAGAATACTTCTGACTAGACAGTTATATACAGACAAAATAGCTTTAGTGTCATAGATATGTTTAGAGTTTCTTTTCAAAAACCTGAGCATTCTACAAGCTTTCATGATGATATTATCTATATGTCTCTTAAAATTCAATTCTTTGTCGAAAGTCACACCCAAATCATTAATAATGTCCACAGAGTCTAGAGTGACAGTATTGATAGAGTAATCAAAAAGTACTGGATCATTACATCTGTAAAAGCGCATTATTTTACATTTTTTGTTATTAAGAGCCAAGTAATTATTTTGACACCAAGAAAACAAATTATCTAGATCCTCCTGAATAGAAAGGCAATCATAACTAGCATCAACAGTACCATAAAACTTCAGGTCGTCCGCGTATAACAGAAATTTACATTTTTTAAATACTGATATAAAACTATTTATAAATAACAGAAACAGTATTGGACCCAAATGGGATCCCTGAGGAACTCCCGAAGTGACATTAATTTTGCGCGATGACAGTCCATTCAGCTTAACACATTGTTTTCTTCCATCAAGGTAGGATCTAATCCATTCGAGGTATGTACCACACACACCAATAGAATGAAGCTTATTGAGAAGAAGTCCATGATGCAAACTGTCGAAAGCCTTGGATATGTCAGAATAAATTACATCGACCTGGTGTCCATTCTCGATGTTCAGAGTCAAGTCGTTCTGGAATAGGGCAAGATTTGTTGTTGTGGATCTACCTTGGAAGAAGCCGTGTTGTTCAACTGCTAAAAGGTGTTTATAGGTCCTAAATAGTTCATCAGTTATTATTGACTCGAACAATTTCACTACAGTTGACAATAATGAAATCCCCCTATAGTTTTTAATATCAATTTTCGATCCAGATTTAAATACGGGGAACAGGGTGGACCACTTCCAGACTGAAGAGAATCTTCCAGAATTAATGACCTTTGAAAAATATGACATAACGGCATGGATAAAACGTCAGAACATTTTTTGTAGAAAATGGGGGGTATACCATCAGGTCCCGCGGTCTTATTTATATCCATTGATCTGATTTTATTTTCAATTTCTTCTGGTGTGAAATTGTGTGTAGATAGCATGCAACCAAGTAAGTCGGGAAGGACGAGAGGAGTAACAGAGCCATAGTTCGAGAAACAGGATTGGAAGTTATCTGCAAAAGCATTTACGATGTCTTCAGCACTCTCGATTGGTTCGCCATTGAGTTCAAGTTCCCGAGGAATACCATTATCTTTACGTAGGAAATTGACATAGGACCAAAAATATTTGATGTTAGATGGTATCATGTGTTCTGTATTAGTTACATACATAAGATAGCAGTACTCGATCATGAACTTAGTTTCACGTCTAACCTCAGAATATTTCAAATAATCTGAATGCTGATGAGTATATTTAATTTTTGTGAAGTTTGTTTTTATGATTTATAAGCTTTTTTAAATCGTTGCTATACCACTTAGGATACTTATCTTCTACAATAGTCTTTAAAGGAACATACATTTCAATAGCACCATTGAGTGTATTATAAAACTTATCAACAATAATATCCACATCATCCGTGTCCAGAATAAAACTCCAGTCAATGTCACTCAGATGGATGTTAAGTGCAGAAAAATTTGCCTTGCCAAAATTATGAACAGTAATATTTGTTCGGTTCTCCAATGTTGGCAAATTTCTGACACTAAAAGAGATTTCCAGTGGTGGGTGATGAATATCAGGATTAATTAATGGGTCATTACAATTATTCACACAGACATAATCAAAAGCATCCTGCAAGACCAGATCTAGAATTCTGTCATTTGTATTCTTTATTGAATTCATTTGTTGCAACTCAAGGTAATAGATGCTGTCGAAAAGTGTCACCCCTGGGCTGGACATAACATTTGTAGGAATCAGGTGACCGTCCTCTTCTACCCATTTAATATGTGGTAAAATGAAGTCTCCACAGATAAGAAACTTTGCACTCTCATTAGAATTCTTTAGTGCTTCCAGAGTAGTCACAAAATCGTCATACGTGGAAAGTATACCGCCCCCAGAATAATAGCTTCGTTCTCGAGTCCAATGGACACCCACAGATCTTCATAGCAGTTGTTAATGCTACCATTCAATTGTTTAGGACACAATTCAGGCTTAACAGCAATGAGAGTACCGCCGCCCCTCTCGCAATGCAAATGCACGTAATCTCTGTCGCATCGGAAAACTCGGTATTCCATGGAAAATATCTCCAAGTCATTTATATTATTAGAAAGCTAAGTTTCTGTTAGCACAATTATATTGTAATTGGATTTTTTAATGGCCAAAGAGAATTGAATTGTTTTTGTGCGAAGCCCTCTAACATTTTGGTAATAAAGAACTATGTTCCTTGCTTCTGATAAGCTCAGAGGTACGGGTTCTAGGCGGAGTACCGAAAAATTTTGACTACTGGTAGTTTCTGCGTTAGTGTCGAAGCCACTTCTGGTCATAGTATTTGGTGGCATGCCGGGCAATTTACATTTATCGTCATAGTGTAAAATTCCATTAAAATTAATTAAGTAAAAAATCCAAGCGGCAGAAAATGGACCATCCTTGACTCAACAGTAAGAGATCTCAACGCATCATTTTCAGCCTTAATAATAGTATTCAGTATGTATCTATTCGGATGTAAAGGGGGACCTATGAGAAATAGATTCGTGTTTTTACAGTTTTCTAAGAGTATTTGTACACGTTCTGGGTTAATAGATCTTCCCTTTATAGCATTTGTGGAACCCCATAAAAGAATAACGTGGTCGTATTCTTTAATACTTAATTTATTGTTTAGGTCAACACACTGCTCTACAACATCGTCAAAAGACGGCTTTAATATACGTTGGCAGTTTATATCATAATGTTTGTTGCTGAAGCTTTTAAAGAGCGTTGCAAAACCTCGCACATTAGTGTCGCCGATGATTAATATTTGTGGTCTTTTCACGGTTTTAGTATTGGATTTTGGAGTTTTGGTCTGGGGATTGAGTGTTGTTTGACTTTGATATCTGTTTAGGCGATCCATTTGAATACTTAATTTTATTACTTAATTCAATTCGGAGACGATCAACTTCCTTACTATATCCATTATTGTCACATTCAAGCACTCTAATCGTGGTTACCATATTACTGTTCAATTCTCTAAGATCTCTCAATTCACTCTTGATTATTTGCAGTTTTTTTTTGTAGTCTAAAACATTTTTCACCAGCTCGGAATTCTTAATACTAATTGAGCTAATTATATCATTAAGTTTGGAAATTACGCCGCGTTTCTCATTTAATTCTTCTACAAATGATTGCTCAGTTTGCAATACTTCGTCAGTGAAGTCCTGCGTGCTTCTGCGTTGCCTCTTTATAAGAGAATTTTTCTCTCTAAGCTCCATGCAAAGATGAGTATTTTTTGCTTCTAGATCCTTAATTATTTCGTGAAGTTCCGTTTCCTTTCTTTCTGCAGCTTCCCCCATTTCCAGGATTGATCTGTTCTTCAAATTTAATTCAGCATACAACTGGTCAATTTTGTCATTTTTGTCGGCATCTTCACATTTAAGTGAACAAACTTGTTCCAGGATTGAGCGTTGGGGGACCTCATGATTCATATTTTTTACCACAGAAGTCTCTACCTTATAGCAAGTTACCTGCCCCCGCCCACCAAGATAACTCTCCATAGGCCTAATGCTGTTAGGAAACAATCCATAAAAACTCAACTTTCTTATAAGGAGCTCATACGAGACACAATCGAAGGCCTTGGAGAGGTCATAAAAAGTTGTCCCAATGAATAGGTCCTCTTCAAAGCCTCCGATTATCACTTTGCAAAGTTCAATTATGGCATAGATCTATCTTTACAAGAGCCAAACTGCTGATCATTTAACATTTTCTTGTTTTCAAGATATTCAATTAATTGATCCTTTAATAACTTTTCAAACATTTTTGATATTATTGGTATTAGTGAGATTCGTCTGTAGTGGTTTACATCTTCAATATCACCTTTCTTGAATATCGGAGTACACTATACATGAGTTATAAAGCTTAGTAAGAGGAGCTATCAACACATTTTTAAAACTCTTAATTGAAGTTATATCCAAATCATAAATATGTTTACTATGCTTTGGCTTTAGAGAGTTAATGGCATCTCTAACATTATTGAAAGTAACCGTTGCAAAAGTAAAAGTGGTAAAAAATCTGCGTTTATTACAGAAGAATTTCTGCAGACCCGCAGACCCTCGCTAATTTTATATAATAAAACTAAAGTAAAATATAATGCAATATTCTGGTGAAGTATGAAAAATAGAAAAATAATATAAATGTGAAAAGTAAATTATTTATTTATTTATTCTGCCACTCCAACAAAGAAATCATTGAAGGTATTAGAATAGATCCCCGCAATATGCTGAAAAATTTATTGTCTATACAATTATTTATGAGAGTCTTTTCAAACATTTCTTGTGTGAAACCCAATGAGCATATTATATCCAGAAAACTATTTTTATTTCTGCAGTTATTATTAAAAATTATATTAAAATCTCCATTTATCACAGTATACTTATTGTAGTCAAAATTTTTTTCTTAGAGTTGGGACATTACATTTATTTATTTATTGACGGACAATGTCCATTTACAAGATTACTTAATCTAATTTTATATAATAAATCTAAATCTAATCCTAAAGTAAAATATAATGCAATATACTAAGAAATTTACAGATAGACCCTGGTGAAGTATGAAAAATAGAAAAATAATATAAATGTGAAAAGTAAAAGACTGTGAGAAAGGAATAAATAACAAAATAAATTAGTCTTGATTACTTAACTGGGACAATTCTCTTAAAAATTGTCTCTGAGTACCAAAAAAGTTAAGCTGATTAAATTGATTAGCTTGTGTTGACGATCGGGGAATGAAAGAGTGGGTAGAATAGTTGGTTCGGTGAAAATTAACATTGAATGTTTGGTGACTACGGGTCATTCTGACAGGGGCATGCAGACCATTGAAACCAGATCAGGACAATCAATCAAAGAGTTTGTCAACTTAAAAAGAAGAAGTAGATCATGGTTTCTTCTTCTTGAAGAAAGTGTTAGCAAGTTAAGCCTTAGGCAGAGATTATCATAATGGAATTCGGTGTCTGTGTAAAATTTTTGATGGATGTAATGAAGGAATTTTCTTTGTACTCGCTCAATTCTCTGAATATGGTTATCATAACTCAGATTCCATACTGCAGAAGCATACTCTAGGTGTGGTCTGACCAGACTACAGTAAAGATTTTTAAGAGAGAATATTGTGGAGAATTCTTTGGAGTTTCTTTTGATAAAGCCCAGCATCATTAGGGATTTATTGGTGATATTTGTAATATGATAAATGTAAGAAAGCTCAGAATTCAATGTTATACCGAGATCCTTTATAGTCTCAGTAGGTAATACAGTTTCGCCATTGATAACATAGTCGAAATCAATCTTCCGATGCAATCTTGAGAACTTCATTAGCTTACATTTAGATGAGTTAAGTTACATGCCATTTTTAAGGCACCATTCCACAAACCTGTTAAGGTCTTCCTGAAGAGACTTGCAGTCATTTTGATTAGTGACAGTCTTAAAAAGTTTTAGATCATCAGCAAAAAGAAGAAATTTAGAAGATTTAAAGCCTAAGGAGACATCATTAACAAAAAGAACAAACAGTAGTGGCCCAATATGGGACCCTTGTGGTACACCAGAAGGAACTATGATTTCATAGGACAAGAAGTTATTGACTTTGACTGTCTGCACTCTGTCTGAAAGGTAACTTCCTATCTAGTTAAGCAGGGATCCAGATATAACTAAAATTCTAAGCTTGTTTAATAATACATTGTGGGGAACTTTATCGAAGGCTTTAGTGAAGTCTGTATAAATCGAGTGGACTTCAGAACCATTTTCAAGAGCATCACAAATGTTTTTTTGTGTAGGTAAGTAGATTTAGTTCCGTATTTTTATCAGGGCAAAAACCAAATTGTTCGTCGATAATCACGGGGGACAGCACAGAGGTAAGATGTTTAGTGACAATTTTCTCAAAAATTTTTGGAATGATATTTATGATGCTGATTGGTCTGTAATTTCTTATGTTAGATTTGTCGCCCGACTTGTAAATAGGAACCACAAAGCTGGATTTCCTAAAATTTGGAAAGATGCCACACTTCAGAGATTCGTTGAATATAATGTGCAGAGGTCTGGCAAGAATAGAGGCACAGTTTTTCAATAAAATAGGGTGAATGTGGTCTGGTCCAGGTCCTTTATCAGTATTTAAGCTGTTCAATTCCATGTATACATCTGAAATAGAGATTGAGTAATTATAGATATTTATGTCATTCATAGAAATTGTTTGATCACATTCGGGACTATCTAAGGAATAAACGGAGCTAAAATAGTCAGCAAAGAGGTTGGCTGCTCTGGGGCCCATTTCAACTTCGATATTATCTAGAGAAAAAATATTGGGCAAGTCATTTGATTCTCGTTTAGAGTTAACAAAGGTCCAAAAATGCTTTACATCATTTTGGACTGAGAATTCGATATTTTGGACATAGTTTTTATAACACTGCTTGGAAAGGTTAGAGCACTGTTTCCGAAGGTTGGAAAATATTTGGTAATTTAGGGATGTTGGCTGAAATTTGTAGTTTTTGTTAGTGATCTTTTTTTGAATGGTTAGATCGATAAGATCATGTGTAAACCAACGTGGAAATTTTCTGGTAGAAACTTTTTTAATTGGTACAAAAATATTTAGAGTATTGTATAAAATATCATAAAATGTGTTTATCATGTTTTCTAAATCCAGATCTAAGAATACATTATCGCACAAGAAAAAAACCTAAATAATTATTGATTAATGAATAATCCGCTGATTTATAATGAAAATGGAATTCATTAGCTTGTTTACTGGGAGTATGAAATTTGTTTTCAATTACAATATTAAAACATAAAGGAGGATGATGAACATCAATTCGTAGTAGAGGGTCACAGTTGTTGACATTGTATTTTTTATGACTAAGTATTAAATCTAGAATAACATTGTTATTATTATAAATATAATTAATTTGGAAAAGATTATGTAAGGCACAGAAATCCAAAACAGTTATTATGAGTCTAACATTTGAGAAGGGACATAAACATAATCACTCTGGAAGGCCACTGAGCTTAATTGCTCATCACGCCACATTGCACTTGGAAGGTTAAAGTCACCAGCTATGCACAGATCTAAGTCCGGAGAGGAATCACAAATATGGTGTCACTAACCAGAAGGTAGTTCTCACGAGAATTTGGACGCAGGTATATACAGCCAAGAATGAATTGATTATTTCCTGAACCAATTTTTACATAAACTTGCTCAACTGGTGCTGTGGTATGGATAAGTCCAGAGGAAATGGACTTCTGGACAGCAATCAGCACACCACCCATGGATTTCTTTATACTGGTTTCATTGGATCGATCTCTTCAGAATATGGTGTAATTAGCCATGCACAGTTCAGCATCAGTGATGTCATCAGATAGGTTGATTTCAGTTAGCATGATTACATGGTAGTTGTTTGTTGATACATTGCAGGATAGATCAGTCAGCTTTGTTCGTAATCCACGAACATTCTGGTAATATACAAGGAGATCTGTAGTTGCAAGGTTGGAATGTTGGCCGTCAGTTATTAGTTTTCCTTATCTTCCACAATCCGGGGATTGCCGTTGATATACTTGACCCTTATCTTATTATCTCCCTTGGACTTGCGATCCCTGAACTCAGTCCAGACTCGCTTATCTGCTTGTTGTTGATCAGAAGTCATGTCCAAGCTTATATAGATCTGTTTCCCTTTAAATTTCTGACGAGAGCGAATCAGAGAAAGCCCGTCATCTCTTGAACCTAAAGTGACCTTTAGAGCTCGGGCACCCTTAGAGTTCTTTTTACCTACTCTGGTAAAGTGGACAATAGCGGGTGGATTCTTCCTTAAAATGTTTAGAATAGATTCTATCTCTTTATGATCGTCAGCGGTCTCTGGAACGTTGAAGAACATGATATTATTTAATCTGTTTTGGCGATCTTGAAGTTCCTGCCAAATACAATCTTTATCTTCACTGGGTAGTGAGATATATGTTTGTGAAGTCATGGCAATTGTATTGTCGATTTTCTTGACTTTTTCTTCTAAACTATTAGCTGATAATTCAAAAAGCACAAGTTTATTCTTAATGTCTTGACGAGTTTTGGAAATAGCGGGTAATGAAGCAATGTCCCCTTTTAGACCCTCTACCTCAGTTTCAAGATGTCCAACTCGGTCGACGAGGTTTAACAATTGTTTTACTATCGATTGGCAATCAACACAGTAGAAAGGCATGCTGCGTTTGGTCAGCAACACTGCGCGTATTTCCGTAGATGAAAGTTCGCCACATGTCTGACAGATCACTTTGTGGCAATGATCACATGGAATACCGAAGGTTTCACCTGGTTTCTTAGTTTCTTTGAATATTACTATACCATTACATTTATAACACCGTCCCGACATCGCGAAAAGCGAATGAATGTATTATGTGAGACTGGCTATAGTTGACCGAAAATTGCCGAAAAATGCTGATTCTGTATGGTGGGATGCACTATAGTTTTGAATGTTATTGTTAGTAAAATGTAAACAGTGCAGCAAAAAATAAATTAATTTGTTGAATGCAGAATTAAAGAATGTGCATGAAATTGCATTATAAAATCATCTTACACCTCAAATAATATGATAATATGATGCTCGGAGTCGCGACAAAGACCTCTGCCAAAAATCACAAATTTAACCGCGGTATTACTCGTTTTAAGAGATATTTCATCCGCCTCTGGGTTTAGTTGTGTTTTATTTAATTTATCATTATTTAAAAACAACTCAAAATCCCTATTTAGGGGCCTGTAAATAGAAACTACAATGCAGTTGAATTCCACTATTTCAATCCCACGTATCCCGCAGTGCCTCTCTAGAGACAGTTCTCAAAGTCCAACAACAGGTCTAGCTATCATTGCAGTTCGGCACAGGATTACTGTACCCCATGATTATAATATTTTCTTGAGAACGAGGACACAGTTCTGTAGATTTCCACTGTCAAAATTTCAACCTCCTGGTTACGAAGACCATGCTCACTAAAACAATAAAGTCACTGCTGCTACACCTCAGAAAGTATTCCAGTTCTTCGACCTTATTTCTCAATGACTGAATGTTGAGATGAACGACATTTATGTTGCTTTTGCATGGTTCGTCTATATTGCCATTCAGGGCCACTGAAGATTCGTAAAATAATTTATTCAAATTCAAATTCAAATTTCTTTATTCGTGTCAGTACAAAAAAAAGTTTACACACGTCAAACAGTAGAAAATACTATATATATTTTTTTTTTTTTTTTTAAATATAAGTATACATACAGATCCATATAAAATCAACATGAAAGATACATACATATATTGCTAAAATTAAGTTAAAACTAAAATAAAATACAACACAAACATTGACATCTTATAAAATCACACTATAAAATACACGCAGAATCTAAAAATTCGTTCACTGAGTAGAATGCCCCCTGGAGCAACAACTTCTTTATGGAGCTCTTAAAAACTTTAAGTGGTGCCTCCCTCAAGGAAGTTGGAAGTTTATTGAAAAGTTTTATACCCAAATAGTTTGAGCCATTTTGACACCTTTTCAGACGACAGTAACCTGTGACTAGGTCACCTTTACCTCTTGTATCATATTCATGGACATCAACATGTCTTCTATATCCTGTTAGGTTTTTTTTAACATACAATAATGTTTCCAACATGTACAGGGAAGATAGGGTTAATATGTTTAACATCACAAGTGTGTCCCTGCAATCATCCCTATATGACAAACCACTAACTACCCTGATAGCTTTCCTCTGGAGACCAAAGACTCTCGAGACATCCGAAGCATGACCCCAAACGATGATTCCATAAGACATGTGCGACTGCACGAGGGCATAGTATGCCTGCAGCAACACATCCCTGGTTACACAGTGAGCAAGATTTCTCAGGACAAAAATGTTTGAATTTAATTTATTACAGATGGAATTTATGTGGTTGTGCCATCGCAGCCTAGGGTCCAAGTTAACACCCAGAAACCTCACATCACACTCAATTTCCTCGCCAGAAAGTTGTCTCATGGAAAATGTCATATTGTTGGTTTTTGCTACGTTCAGGAATAGCATATTAGAAGAAAACCATGTCTCAGCTGCTCCTTGTGCCTCAAGGGTCCTCATTTGAGACAGTTGTTTATCTTGGTGTTTGAAAGCTATTGTCGTATCATCGGCAAAGAGTGTCCAATGCACCTCAGGGTGAGCAAGGGGCAGATCATTGATGTAAATAAGAAAAAGTAGAGGACCGAGCACCGATCCCTGAGGCACTCCAACTGTTACTGGTAGGACATCCGAATCACCATCAGCAAGTCTCACATGTTGAGTCCGGTTAGTCAGATATGAGGCGAGCAGCAAAATGGTATCTGGGAAAAATCGTCATTATTATCAAGATTCTTTCCTCTGGCCGATGAAGTCAAAATCTGAGAGAAGGGAAAATGAATTTATATTTTAAGAACCTATTCATTCTAATAGTTCAGATCCATTTATTCTTCCTAGACATGATCTTATAATTACAAGTGTTTTAAAAAACCATGAAACATGTTAACCTTACTTTCTTACCTGTTTTTCGTATATGAATATTGTTTGTTTTATTAAGATTTGTTCCAAAATAGTTTTAGTCTAGACATGAGCTGCTGATAGTTAACAAAAATATATAATTTTTAATAGTTCTAAAGTCTGTAAAGGCTAATACATTAATTTTTTCTTTTCTTGGACTAGATTCAAATTGCTATTTGCAGAATTTACATTTTCTGCATTTTGCGGCAATAGCTCCGATTTCGATGACTTTGCAGAAAATGAAAGTGCTGATGTGTCATTACTGTCAATATTGTCAGATGCAGTAATTGTACTATTGGAGTACAATTTTTCCTTTTCCACAAGGTTTTTAGAACTTTGGATTTCGACGTTGGTAAGAGTGTTTTTTTGTAAATTGCCAACTTCACAGCAGACTTCCTGGCTTGTTGCTACATTCGGTGTCGATTCTTTCGGGACGTCCTTTGCCATGCGCGAAATTTTAGCCACCTCTCCACTTGATGTTTTTGAGCGGGAAAATTTGTTACGTAATGTCATGTTTTCATTTACTTTTGAATCTTTTGATTTTAAAAGATCATATTTTTCTCTCCAGAGATCACAATTTTCTTTTAGCAAGTTGTTTTTTATTTCTAGCTCACCCAAAAGTCTTTTTAGATAGAAAATTTCTATATCTTTATTGTCACTGTCCTTAACCTCAACGTTGTTTTCACAGCATTTTAGTCTTGTTTTATCGATGATTTCGATCTTTTCACACCAATCGCGTGTCGCACAGGATTTATGATAGACATTTCCACAATTTACACACACAATGGCACTAGAATATTTTGTTTTGCAGCATTTAAAATGTGCTTTTTGCTCCGCGTCGTCTTCAAGACGTTCTCTCGTCGGCGCCATATTAGAATGAATGGAATTATGACACCCTTAGGCCATAAATTGGAAATAAATAATCATTTCTCTCTTCACATGGAACAGTAAGCCTGAAAGAGGCACTGTGCTTATCCTTTTTTGTTACCATCTTAACACAGCGGCAGTTTGTGTTCAATTTGTTTTCTTGAAGAAATTTCATAATCTCATCTAGACTTCCATCAGGCGCTAACCCAGACAAGAACAAAAATGGGACGGTTTTTAAGAGCCCTGTAAGTTCGTTTACTCCTTTAATTGATACAGGCCTTGTGGATTTCATACCCGTTTTTGCCTCATCGATTGGTTTCGGATTCGATGTTTTCTCCGTCTGTTCAAAATTGGCGGCTCGAGGTCTCTGCTTAAGACCCATTCGTTTTTGCATTTCCCTGGTATTTTCTTGTTGGTCATCATCGCTAGGAATAATCAGTTTTTGTTTTCAACGTTGTTTATACTTTCGTTTTCTACCACCGGTCACTTTGGAACTACTCGGATTTGGATTTACTTCTTTTACGATTTGGACGTCCGAAATATCAGTTTTCCTGTTGTCAGTTAATTTCTTCATCGTGTTTTGATTGGAGCCTGACTTTATGGATAGTTTTGATTGTTTTTACTTGGACTTTGAACTTGGGCATTGTTTTGATTGGAATTCCAAGAATTTTATTTTAAATATTCGGAACTTTTTATTTAAGAAATGAAATTTTCTGTTTTAAAAGCTTTTTGTTTTCTTCTAATAAGTAGTATTTAATTTTCCACTGGTCCATTCGACTTTGAAGATAAAAAATTTCTAGTTCCGTTTTTGAGGTTACGTCTCGATTAGTTCGGCAACTGCTGCATATTAGTCGCGTATTATCTATAAATCGAGTTTTTCAAACCAATCTCGTGATGCACACGATTTATGGTACACATTACCACACTTTACTCACATTATGCTACTAACAATTTTCTTTTTACAGCACTTTACAGACAAGCTGACTGGAATTTTCTCACAGCCGATGACGATCTTGATCGAATTGTTCACCGTTTTTACGAATTGAAGACATTCAGGCTCACGTTCCTATGAGCGCAACTCTAGAGTGAGAAGTATCCGAAAAAACTTATAGCTCGCAAAAACCGGCTTCACAAAAAGTATAAGAGATCTGGTTTAAATTGTGATTATAGGAGTATTCCAATGTACGCCGAGAAGTGAAATTTAGAACAGACAAGTGTTATCCTATGTACGTGACAAACACTGAACACTTAATTCCCAGCAACATAAAACACTTCTGGTCATTGGTTAAAAACCTCAAATCTGACTCTTGTCTTCCAAGCAAAATGACCTACAATGGCATGTATATCAATACCACAGATGATAAATAATAAAATAAAAATATTGCTAACACATTTTCTTGTCACTTTCAAGCCTGCTATTCTAATTACACTGACGCCGACCTCTTGAACATTTAGCCAGTAATGTTTGCCATCAACTTACCAATGCATTGTTTTGTCATCTTGAAAATAAGCGAAAAGATACCTCAACTCGATGCATCAAAGAAAGTGGGTCGTGATGACTTGTCCCCACTTTTCGTTAAAAATTGCTGCCAGTCACTTGCAGTTCCATTATGTAAAGTGTTTCAGAAATCTCTGGACTATGGTCAACAATTTTGAAAAATTCCAGCCTCCAACCTATTTTTAAGTCAGGTGAACCAATATTGAAAATCACCGTGGAATATCGGTTCTTTCATGTATTCCAAAGTTGTTGGAAGCCATCATAACAGATGAGATCTTCAATACTTTTAAACACTATATTATTCCTGAACAGCATGGATTTTATAGAGGGCGCTCAACAGCAACCAACTTAGGCGTATACCAAAACTTCTTAGTTTCCTTGGTAGGGGCTGGCAAACAAGTGGATACTATCTACACAGACCTGTCTAAAGCTTTTGATAGTGTATGTCATCCACTTCTTATTAAGAAGCTATCTGACATTGGTATTTCTGGACAGTACCTTAAATCATACTTGTCCGAGCGTCGACAACTATTTGCGGCTCTACATCCTGTGAAATAAACGTAACTTCCGGCGTGCCTCAAGGATCCCATATCGGACTTGTGTTGTTTTCGTTGTTTATCAATGATATCCTCTCCTGTTTTCAAACATTCCACTGACTCTTGTGTGTGGACAACCTCAAATTTTATAATATCGTCAGTCCTGATTTCAATGGTTTACAAATGGATTTAAATAATTTTATACAGTGGTGTAATTTAAATTGTCTAAAAATTAATATTTCCAAATGTACGATTAATAGCTTCTATAAGTGTGTTAATCCAATAGTTAATTCTCTATTCAATCCTTTAATATATTACAAGGTAATACTTATGCTATGACCCCAATTGGGGTATGGTTCATGTCACAATAAGTCTTAAAACTAGAAATACCTACAGCTAAATAAACTTGAAGACAATAAGAATATAATAAAACACAGAACAAATCAACATTTAAATTTAGTTAAAAGTACAATAAAATTATAATAAAAACTAATCTATAAAGGAACAAGCTTATATTTAGTGTAGTGCTTCATTTATAACATCCTCAAAAAATTCTCTCGCTGTAGTATGCTCTCTCCTTCAAAAATGCTTTAAGCCTATGCAAAACCTTACCAGATGGCTGTTGCCTCAAAGGCAGAGGGAGCATATTCCAGACCTTAATTATGTTAAAATACAACATTTCTTTGTAAAATATGTAAAACGTGTTGTTTGTGTGATTGTTGTTGTTTGTGATTTTCTTAAAATTTTGTACATGGTTTAATTGTAATATATGTAAAAAGTGAAAAACATTACTTTTATATGAAATTCAGATCTCGACAAATAAAGGTGAGACACGAAACCACAGAAAATACACTGAAAACCACATCGGAAAAATGTAAATTTGTGTAAACATTCCGGATTCCCGCCACTTTTCATGACAGATAGTGACACTAGTGACAGTTACTAAATAACCTTTCTAATTCACTGCCTTCTTCCGCCTGCCACTGCCATCACTAATCAAAGCCTTTAGAACACAATTGGCAACATTGTAGGAGGCTGATACATACTTCCTCAAGATGATGAATTTTGGATGTTGTAATAATAAAGAGGTTAAAAACTTACTATGTACCCAATGCCATAAAATATTTCATCCAAGTTGCTTGGAAAGACTCAACAAGCACAGAGTTCTAAACGCGAATCTGATATGGTGTTCAGAAAAATCTTCTGAGAAGGCAATTGATATTGAGCAGAACTCTGAGAACAAAGAACTAAAAAGAATAGCAGCTGAACTGAAACAGGAACTGGACCAAAAAAACAAATATATAGAGCGGCTTAAACGAAATTCAAGTGCATTTGAGAGTGACGCTCTTGACATTGAGGACAGATATATAAGAGAAATCAGCAATCTCAAAGAAGAAATTGAACACCTAAAACTTTCACAGGGTAGGAACCAGAAATCACCCATAGTAAAAAACGTCACAACAGTTAGCAAAAGCACAAAAGCCTGTCAAACTGTACTAATTACATTTAAAAGCATAGCAACACAATCACCATCTGAGGAACTAAGAGAAATTAGTAACCCAGAAGAAAAAAGTCTGAATAGTAATGATATAACAAGCAGAAATAACTTGAAACATAAGACAAAACCAAGACAGAAAAAGAGTGAAGAATTAAACAGGAAAATTTCTAAGCCTGAAGAAAAAAATAATAAAAAACCCACGAACCCAGTTGGTGAAGATGGAGGAAAGTATGTAAGACTCAGGAAGCCAAGGGAGGGCAAACTAACTCATAAACACAATGACTTGGAAGTTGAGAACAACTTAAGTAGTACTGCTGACAAAACCAGAAGGATGGCTCTGCCCAATGCAAGACAAGAACAACATCCCTTGGCAGTGTCACGCAAACCCCAAGTGTTGATTTTGGAAAATAAGGAAATTAAAGGTTGTGGTTGGCTCCTTAGGAAAATTACTGGATCTAAATTTGACATAAATTCCCAAGAATTAAAAAGAGCATTACTCTCAGACGTCATACAAGAATCTTACAAAGATGCCAAAAATTTTGATAAAGACGATTATGTGATCTTATTTCTTGGAAGGGAAAATGCTAAAATAGGTATAAATGTTGATGAACAGGAACTTCGAGACTTCTTCGACTGGACACTGAAAACAAACATAATAATAATTGGACAACCATACCACCTCTACAATAAGAACCTCAACCGTTCCATTTACAATCTTAATACTACCATCTGGAGCAACATATACAGCACATGCTTTAATGGGGATTTCCTGGACTCAGACAGTCTGAAGGAAACTGTAAATGGATACTTTTCATACTCAGAGAAAACTGAAATCATCTTGTATGTAGGCAATAAACACTTAAATAAAATACCTGATAAGCCTAAGGGGAACTCTGCCAAAAGTAAAAATAATGGGTCTCAAGTGGATGGCCATGGAAAACATAATCAGACTGTATCAAGCAGTGCTGAGAGTGATTTTTTAGAACGGCTGAAAAACCTACTAACACCACAAAATCAAAAAGGGCCACAGATAAACCTTCAAGCAAATTTCTCACAAATGGTCGAAAACCAATTGTGATTAAGGACATGCAGGAGCTGATAATTTTCCATTTAAATATTCAATCTTTGCAACGTAAAACTGGAGAGCTGGAAACTTTTTTGCTCTCCAGCAAGCAATATGATATTGTAACTTTGAGTGAACACTGGCTAAAACAGGAAGAAATGGAACATACCATTCTACAAGGTTACTACTTGGCCACCTACTTCTCCAGAAAACAAAAAATACATGGAGGAACTGCGATTTTCATTAGGAACGGGATAGTATCTGACAAGAAGAGGGATATCAATGAGTTGTCATCTGAGCAACATTGTGAACTGTTAGCTGTGCATCTTCGAGACTCGCACATTAGTGTAGTGACTGTGTATAGATCAACAAATGGAGACTTCCATACATTTATGAAAATAATAACTAGTGTGTTTCAGAAGCTAAGTAAGGCAATTATTATTGGTGATTTCAACATTAAGTTTTTTTTCCGAGAAAGAACCTTCTTGGATTTTTGTTGCTTGGCACTTTCATTTGGCTTCAGAATAGCACTCTCTGAAAAAACCAGACTAAACAACTGTATAGATAATATTTTAATTAACATGGAAGATGATTTTACAACTCAGGCACGGAACTTGTCTTTGTCGGATCATAACTCTATTGAGATTAATGTAAGATATAACAATGACAATAAATTAAATAGAATTGTTTATAGACCAACCTCTGAAATGGGTTTGCTGTCTCTGTTTGGCCTAGTTCAGGGAATGAGTTTTGATTTTATTTCCGACACCATGATTCAGTTAGATGACAGATGTGAGCTATTTATTCAGTTATTGGCTGATGCTGCTAACAAGTCATTTCCTTTGAAAAACGGCCGAGCTAGGGATGGTAGAGCCAACATAAACTGGTTTACCTCTGAACTTAGGAAGATGATTAGGAGAGGAACTTAACTTTGCCCACTCTTTTTACAGAATGTACCCCACAGTACCTAATAGGGAAATATTTCAGGGTGTTAGAACAGAATACCGAAAAAATATTGATAGAGCAAAAAAACAAGCTAATATGAATTACATAAAATCTAAAAGTAATAAACCCAAAGCCTTATGGGATGTCGTCAACAATGTAACAAAAAAAATGCAAAAACAAGCTTCTTCATATTTAAACTCATCTGACTTCAACTCTTTCTTTTCAAATGTAGCACACCAAATCATTATTAATCTTCCAAAAAATAGGAATAAACATTTTAGCACTTACTTAAAAAATAAGCCAAAACCCTCAAAGTTTTCCTTTTCTCAGGTTTCGGAGGTCAGGGTACGAGAAGTAATTACAAATCTCAAAAACACTAATAGTAATGATATTTACGGTTTGAATGTAAAAATACTGAAATACATTAAACATCTTGTTATTAATCCATTAACAAAACTTTTAAATGAATGCATTCGAACAGGATTATTCCCTGCAGCTCTAAAAATTTCGAAAATAATACCGATTCATAAGGAGGGTCACCTAGATCAGTTAGAGAACTATAGACCAATATCCATTATACCTTTGATTGGAAAAATTATAGAGAAGATCCTTGCAGACCAGATTTGTAATTACTTCGAGAGTAATAATATATTTACTAGCTGTCAATTTGGATTTAGAAAAAACAAATCAACTGAGACGGCAATTGTCAGCTTGCTTGGCCTGATCACCTCAGGATATGAGGATGGGGCTTTTGTGGGTTCACTTTTTTGTGACCTGTCGAAGGCATTCGACTGTGTCTCACATGAAATACTATTAGCAAAACTTAAACACTATGGTTTTGACACCCCAAGTCTCAAACTCTCGCAATCTTATCTAACTTGTAGAAAAAATGCAGTGTTTTTTAATAACAGACTATCAAACTTCATGGAGATTAGCAGTGGTGTCCCGCAGGGTTCGGTTCTGGGCCCGGTGCTTTTTCTCATTTATATCAATGATATCTCTGAGGGGATACCGGGTGCCGATCTGATCCTGTACGCGGATGACACTACAATCACGCTTTCTACCGAAAAATTAAATGAGACCATAGTGGGAATCGATGAGGCACAGGCGAGGGTCTCCGAGTGGTTCGAATGTAACCAGCTGGCTTTGAATGATGATAAAACTAAAAGGTTTATTTTTTCTCAGCGAAACTTCATAAACAGCATTGACTCAGTAAAGTTTCTTGGAGTTGATCTTGATGCAATGTCAACATGGGAGTACCATCTTCGGTCCTTGTCAGGCAGGCTGTCAAGTGCAGTTTACTGTTTGCATAACCTATGTAAAGTTGTTGATCTGCAGACTACTTTGACTGCATACCATAGCCTATTCCACAGTAGAATGTGCTATGCCATTTTGGCATGGGGTCACTCGGTACACGCAGACTTACCTTTTGGTGTGCAAAGAAGAGCGGTCAGAGTGGTTGCTGGTCTCAGCTATAAAGAAGATGTTAGAACAACTTTTAGGGAGTTAAATATACTTACATTACCATGCGTTTATATTTACAAGTGTCTACTGAATGTTAAGGACAATATAATCTCTTACCAGCTACAAAGACAAGTGCACAATTACAATACGAGATCTTATAATAACATAGCAATAGATTATACTAGAATTTATAGAAGCAGGTATTCATTTAACTATTATGGTCCTAAATTTTATAATAATTTACCAGACGAGGTTAGATCTCTAAATGGAAACCAGTATAAAAATAAAATAAAAAAATTATTACTGGAAAACTCATTTTATACATTTGACGAATACTTAAACCATACATTTTAAGTTGTTTGTTTTGTAGGGACTACTGATTACATAATACGGTGTTTCTATGGATAATGTTAAGGTTTGTGTGTGATCGACATTCGTTTTACTTTTAATTTTGCAATGGCGTTTTTACAATATCCTATCTACAACTTAATGTTAGTATTGTTCTTAGTGTAGTTACTGTAGTTTTATTGTAATTTTTATTTCACGATTCTGGGCATCCAGCCCTCCTTCTTTTTTGACTTATGTAAAAATTTATTTTGAAAACATGAATAAAGTATTATTATTATTATTATTATTATTATTATTATCAGCAGCATCATACGATCTCAGACAGGCAAAATGGTTTTCGTAAAAAGAAATCTACAGTTCGTGCTATTTATCGGGCTTTGGAGCAGATATTAAATTCTACAAATGACGACAAATTTACCACAGCCATGTTTCTTGATTTATCTAAGGCATTTGATAGTGTTGATCATTCCATTCTGTGTAGCAAGCTTGAGCGATATGGTATTAGGGGCGTGGCACTTGGTTGTGTCTTACCTTCGGGGACGTGAACAATGTGTCATTGAAACCAACAACTCGGGGGAACAGGTAGTATCAGATAGCACTATCATAAAGCGAGGTGTTCCTCAGGGATCCATCTTGGGGACCACTGCTTTTCATCATATACACAAATGACCTTGTTGGCATTACTGATTGTGGTGTGGTTCTTTTTGCTGATGACACTTCTCTGATTTTCAGTGAGAATGATCAACAAGATTGTGCAAATCATATGACCGAGTCCTTGAATGCATTGGGGGGGTTGGTTTGTTAATAACAACCTTCTCCTCAATGTGTCTAAATCACAGATGGTGCATTTCTCAAGATCTTTAACATATAAAAATATAAACATAAAATCAGCTGAAGAGGTCTCTTTTTTGGGGGTAAGATAAGATCAGTGGGTAAATTGGAAGTCCCATGTTAAACAGCTTGCAGCAGGGGTCAGTAGGTATGGCTATGCTCTTCAAGTTATTCATAATAATGTTGGGTGGCAACAAGCATCTCTCATAGCATATCATGCATATATCCAGTCTCATATTGTCTATGGTGTAATATTGTGGGGAAATTCTTTTGAATCAGATCGAATATTTTTATTACAAAAAAATGCATACGTATTGTATTTGGCATGGGATGTCGAGACAGCTGCAGGGAGGTATTCCTGGAATCTGGTATACTTACCTTATACAGCCTCTATATTCTCGAATGTGTTAAGTTTTTAATTAATAACTTTTCCCTTTTCTCTGATAAGAACATTCTTATGATACAAGATTTAAAACAAATCTCAAGACGGAAAAATCAAATTTTACATTTGTACAAATAATAATAATAATAATAATAATACTTTATTCATGTTTTCAAAATAAATTTTTACATAAGTCAAAAAAGAAGGAGGGCTGGATGCCCAGAATCGTGAAATAAAAATTACAATAAAACTACAGTAACTACACTAAGAACAATACTAACATTAAGTTGTAGATAGGATATTGTAAAAACGCCATTGCAAAATTAAAAGTAAAACAAATGTCGATCACACACAAACCTTAACATTATCCACAGAAACACCGTATTATGTAATCAGTAGTCCCTACAAAACAAACAACTTAAAATGTATGGTTTAAGTATTCGTCAAATGTATAAAAAGTTTTCCAGTAATAATTTTTTTATTTTATTTTTATACTGGTTTCCATTTAGAGATCTAACCTCGTCTGGTAAATTATTATAAAATTTAGGACCATAATAGTTAAATGAATACCTGCTTCTATAAATTCTAGTATAATCTATTGCTATGTTATTATAAGATCTCGTATTGTAATTGTGCACTTGTCTTTGTAGCTGGTAAGAGATTATATTGTCCTTAACATTCAGTAGACACTTGTAAATATAAATGCATGGTAATGTAAGTATATTTAACTCCCTAAAAGTTGTTCTAACATCTTCTCTATAGCCGAGACCAGCAACCACTCTGACCGCTCTTCTTTGCACACCAAAAGGTAAGTCTGCGTGTACCGAGTGACCCCATGCCAAAATGGCATAGCACATTCTACTGTGGAATAGGCTATGGTATGCAGTCAAAGTAGTCTGCAGATCAACAACTTTACATAGGTTACGCAAACAGTAAACTGCACCTGACAGCCTGCCTGACAAGGACCGAAGATGGTACTCCCATGTTGACATTGCATCAAGATCAACTCCAAGAAACTTTACTGAGTCAATGCTGTTTATGAAGTTTCGCTGAGAAAAAATAAACCTTTTAGTTTTATCATCATTCAAAGCCAGCTGGTTACATTCGCACCACTCGGAGACCCTCGCCTGTGCCTCATCGATTCCCACTATGGTCTCATTTAATTTTTCGGTAGAAAGCGTGATTGTAGTGTCATCCGCGTACAGGATCAGATCGGCACCCGGTATCCCCTCAGAGATATCATTGATATAAATGAGAAAAAGCACCGGGCCCAGAACCGAACCCTGCGGGACACCACTGCTAATCTCCATGAAGTTTGATAGTCTGTTATTAAAGAACACTGCATTTTTTCTACAAGTTAGATAAGATTGCGAGAGTTTGAGACTTGGGGTGTCAAAACCATAGTGTTTAAGTTTTGCTAATAGTATTTCATGTGAGACACAGTCGAATGCCTTCGACAGGTCACAAAAAAGTGAACCCACAAAAGCCCCATCCTCATATCCTGAGGTGATCAGGCCAAGCAAGCTGACAATTGCCGTCTCAGTTGATTTGTTTTTTTTTAAATCCAAATTGACAGCTAGTAAATATATTATTACTCTCGAAGTAATTACAAATCTGGTCTGCAAGGATCTTCTCTATAATTTTTCCAATCAAAGGTATAATGGATATTGGTCTATAGTTCTCTAACTGATCTAGGTGACCCTCCTTATGAATCGGTATTATTTTCGAAATTTTTAGAGCTGCAGGGAATAATCCTGTTCGAAAGCATTCATTTAAAAGTTTTGTTAATGGATTAATAACAAGATGTTTAATGTATTTCAGTATTTTTACATTCAAACTGTAAATATCATTACTATACCTGAGAAAAGGAAAACTTTGAGGGTATTGGCTTATTTTTTAAGTAAGTGCTAAAATGTTTATTCCTATTTTTTGGAAGATTAATAATGATTTGGTGTGCTACATTTGAAAAGAAAGAGTTGAAGTCAGATGAGTTTAAATATGAAGAAGCTTGTTTTTGCATTTTTTTTTGTTACATTGTTGACGACATCCCATAAGGCTTTGGGTTTATTACTTTTAGATTTTATGTAATTCATATTAGCTTGTTTTTTTGCTCTATCAATATTTTTTCGGTATTCTGTTCTAACACCCTGAAATATTTCCCTATTAGGTACTGTGGGGTACATTCTGTAAAAAGAGTGGGCAAAGTTAAGTTCCTCTCCTAATCATCTTCCTAAGTTCAGAGGTAAACCAGTTTATGTTGGCTCTACCATCCCTAGCTCGGCCGTTTTTCAAAGGAAATGACTTGTTAGCAGCATCAGCCAATAACTGAATAAATAGCTCACATCTGTCATCTAACTGAATCATGGTGTCGGAAATAAAATCAAAACTCATTCCCTGAACTAGGCCAAACAGAGACAGCAAACCCATTTCAGAGGTTGGTCTATAAACAATTCTATTTAATTTATTGTCATTGTTATATCTTACATTAATCTCAATAGAGTTATGATCCGACAAAGACAAGTTCCGTGCCTGAGTTGTAAAATCGTCTTCCATGTTAATTAAAATATTATCTATACAGTTGTTTAGTCTGGTTTTTTCAGAGAGTGCTATTCTGAAGCCAAATGAAAGTGCCAAGCAACAAAAATCCAAGAAGGTTCTTTCTCGGGAAAAAAACTTAATGTTGAAATCACCAATAATAATTGCCTTACAAGGCTTCTCACTTAGCTTCTGAAACACACTAGTTATTATTTTCATAAATGTATGGAAGTCTCCATTTGGTGATCTATACACAGTCACTACACTAATGTGCGAGTTTCGAAGATGCACAGCTGACAGTTTACAATGTTGCTCAGATGACAACTCATTGATATCCCTCTTCTTGTCAGATACTATCCCGTTCCTAATGAAAATCGCAGTTCCTCCATGTATTTTTTGTTTTCTGGAGAAGTAGGTGGCCAAGTAGTAACCTTGTAGAATGGTATGTTCCATTTCTTCCTGTTTTAGCCAGTGTTCACTCAAAGTTACAATATCATATTGCTTGCTGGAGAGCAAAAAAGTTTCCAGCTCTCCAGTTTTACGTTGCAAAGATTGAATATTTAAATGGAAAATTATCAGCTCCTGCATGTCCTTAATCACAATTGGTTTTCGACCATTTGTGAGAAATTTGCTTGAAGGTTTATCTGGGGCCCTTTTTGATTTTGTGGTGTTAGTAGGTTTTTCAGCCGTTCTAAAAAATCACTCTCAGCACTGCTTGATACAGTCTGATTATGTTTTCCATGGCCATCCACTTGAGACCCATTATTTTTACTTTTGGCAGAGTTCCCCTTAGGCTTATCAGGTATTTTATTTAAGTGTTTATTGCCTACATACAAGATGATTTCAGTTTTCTCTGAGTATGAAAAGTATCCATTTACAGTTTCCTTCAGACTGTCTGAGTCCAGGAAATCCCCATTAAAGCATGTGCTGTATATGTTGCTCCAGATGGTAGTATTAAGATTGTAAATGGAACGGTTGAGGTTCTTATTGTAGAGGTGGTATGGTTGTCCAATTATTATTATGTTTGTTTTCAGTGTCCAGTCGAAGAAGTCTCGAAGTTCCTGTTCATCAACATTTATACCTATTTTAGCATTTTCCCTTCCAAGAAATAAGATCACATAATCGTCTTTATCAAAATTTTTGGCATATTTGTAAGATTCTTGTAGTAATGCTCTTTTTAATTCTTGGGAATTTATGTCAAATTTAGATCCAGTAATTTTTTTAAGGAGCCAACCACAACCTTTAATTTCCTTATTTCCCAAAATCAACACTTGGGGTTTGCGTGACACTGCCAAGGGATGTTGTTCTTGTCTTGCATTGGGCAGAGCCATCCTTCTGGTTTTGTCAGCAGTACTACTTAAGTTGTTCTCAACTTCCAAGTCATTGTGTTTATGAGTTAGTTTGCCCTCCCTTGACTTCCTGAGTCTTACATACTTTCTTCCATCTTCACCAACTGGGTTCGTGGGTTTTTTATTATTTTTTTCATCAGTCTTAGAAATTTTCCTGTTTAATTCTTCACTCTTTTTCTGTCTTGGTTTTGTCTTATGTTTCAAGTTATTTCTGCTTGTTATATCATTACTATCCAGACTTTTTTTTTCTGGGTTATTAATTTCTCTTAGTTCCTCAGATGGTGATTGTGTTGCTATGCTTTTAAATGTAATTAGTACAGTTTGACAGGCTTTTGTGCTTTTGCTAACTGTTGTGACGTTTTTTACTATGGGTGATTTCTGGTTCCTACCCTGTGAAAGTTTTAGGTGTTCAATTTCTTCTTTGAGATTGCTGATTTCTCTTATATATCTGTCCTCAATGTCAAGAGCGTCACTCTCAAATGCACTTGAATTTCGTTTAAGCCGCTCTATATATTTGTTTTTTTGGTCCAGTTCCTGTTTCAGTTCAGCTGCTATTCTTTTTAGTTCTTTGTTCTCAGAGTTCTGCTCAATATCAATTGCCTTGTCAGAAGATTTTTCTGAACACCATATCAGATTCGCGTTTAGAACTGTGTGCTTGTTGAGTCTTTCCAAGCAACTTGGATGAAATATTTTATGGCATTGGGTACATAGTAAGTTTTTAACCTCTTTATTATTACAACATCCAAAATTCATCATGTTGAGGAAGTATGTATCAGCCTCCTACAATGTTGCCAATTGTGTTCTAAAGGCTTTGATTAGTGATGGCAGTGGCAGGCAGAAGAAGGCAGTGAATTAGAAAGGCTGAACGCAGTTATCCAACCTGGTATAAATCACCCTCTCGAACACCTCACTAATGTTGGAGAGGAGTGAGATAAGCCTATAGTTACCAAACTTATCTATGTCACCCTTATAGATCGGCTTTATTAGTGCCCTTTTCAAGGAATGAGGAAACACTCCAGTTTGCAACATTTGGTTTATTATATGGGTCAGTGGTAAAGTGATGACATTTACAACCTTCTTAAGAATAGCTGGAATATCATCATGTCCAACAGATTTTTTATTTTTTAATGTTTTGACAATGTTTATGACTTCATATGATGTAACTGGCTCTAAAAATATACTATGTTGATTTACTGGAATTTTTGAGTAATCTATCACCTCTTTCCCTTTTATGTCTGGACATATATTTATAAAAAATTAATTTACTGAATTTAAAAGGGCTTTTTCGGATTCATATGAAAAATGTTTAAATAGACTGTTTTTTAATGTTTTGCTGAGTAATTTCCTTGACCAGAGACCAGGGTGCCCTGGTTTTATTTTCGGACCCTTCGATGCATTTCTCACTTGCCAACTTGACAGTAATGTCATCTTATATTGTAAATAATGTAGATATTGATAGAGTAAATTCATTTAATAACGTAGGTGTAATTTTTTATGTAAATCTGTCTTAACTTAAGACTGTAATTAATTCCAATACCAACAACAAGGAAATAAAATTGTTATGTTTTATCAAAATGTCGGGGGGCTACGCACAAAGTGCAATGAGATTTCTCTAAATGTTTTGTCCTGTGATTGGTGAAATAATCTTGCTGACTGAGACATGGCTTAATAGTGATATCTCCAGCATCGAAGTAATTAATGATGGATAGAACTAGAATGTCATCGTGGTGGTGGCGTGTTGATCGCCGTTTCTAGCTCATTTCCGGCATCCATCACTGATACCCCTACCCATCTTCATTACGAAGATGTTTGGGTTCTTATGAGACTGGGCCAGATAAATATGGTGCTTGGATGTGTTTATTTTCCACCAAATTCTAACCAAGAACATTATCAATATTTCTGTGACACATGTGAATCTCTAAGAAACAGGTTTGAAAACTAAAAGTTCTTCATTTTTGGAGACTTCAACCTACCATTGGTGGAATGGATCTACGAAGACAATACTTTTGTTCCAAAATCTTTGCAATTTATATCTTCAGAAACTCTTACCACCACTTGAGCTACAGCAAATGAATTGCGTACACAATCACATGGATAGAATTCTGGATTTGTTATTTGCTAATGATTCTGTCAATGTGCTCATTTCTCCTTCAAATTTTCTCCTTGTAAATGCTGACCCGTTTCATCCTGCGATCGAAGTAAAGTATAAACTTCAGTATGTCCCTCCAATAAAAAACAACAATCAAGTAAGTGTGTATGAGTTTCATCAGACTAATTTCTGCAAACTGAATCTCTTTTATGAACAATCTGATTGGTCATTTTTATCATCATAATCTGACATTAACAAAGTGGTTCAACTCTTCTATGAGATATTATTTGAGGGTATTGATAAATATGTTCCCAAAAGGGTTGTCTCTGATTGTAAATTTTCAAAATGGTTTGACCTTCCCTTAAGAAAAGTCATTGGGCAAAAGAATCGTCTTTACAAAAAATACAAAAGGACTGAACCTCAAGTTGATTATTTAGCCTATTCTAATTTACGACCAGAGGTAAACTTCGAACCGATATGTGTTACCTTTCATATTATATTTCAAACACATTAAATACTTTTGGTCATTTGTTCGAAATTTAAGAAGAGACTCTAGCTTGCCCAACATCATGAGCTATGAAGGTGAAGAAATCAGTGGTACAAACAACATTGCTAATGCTTTTGCTGCTCACTTTCAGTCGTGCTTCTCCAACCACCAAAACATAGATCTTGGTGGGATGTAGCCTGTGAGGTATGATTTTAGTAGATTTATACTACTAGGAGAGAAGTTGTAATATTTAAATTTCCGGAGAATGCCATGGTCAACGCAATCAAACGTTTTGCTCAAATCGCAAAACAGGACTGCGCTGTACTGCATTCCATGGAAGGCCTCCAATATGCTGGACACAAGGTCCAGAATGCCATGAACTGTGTTCTTACCCTTTCTAAACCCAAATTTGCAGTTAGAGAATAGGTTGTTTGTATCTAGAAAACTTACCATTTGAATGGACATGAACTTCTCAAGAACCTTTGATAAAATGGGAAAAAGAGAAATTGGCCTATGATTTGCCAGTAAAGAAGGATACTCTTTTTTAAAGATAGGTGTGATAGTTGCCAGTTTCAAGACATCAGGAAAGCTGTCAGTTTTAAAGCAAAGATAGATAGATAGATAGATACATTTTTAAGATTTAAACTTTGTATCCCCTCACATTCAACATTCACATTCCTTCTAAAACTGCTAAATCTTAAAACACTTAAGGATAAACGAAAGAACAATGACCAACTTTTAATAGTATATAGTTAATAGTTAAACAATTATATAGTCTGCCCTGAACTATTAAGGGACATTTAAACTTAAATACCATCGAACACTTTATGGACAGCATAATTCAATTAATCGCACTATGAGGTATGCTAATGAGATTAAACTTGATGTATTTTGCGCCTCCCTTAATAGAATTAAGTCCTCACTTTGATTTTATTTGTGATTTTATCTGGGCAATTATATTTAGTAATCTTACACTTCTGTTTTTAACTGTAAAAGGAGAAAGAGAGAAAGGTATTCATTGTTACTATAAAATGATTTACCTAACAAATATTCTCTAATCCTTGTTTTGGACTGTGGATGGCAGTGCTCTAATTTCAACAGGCAGTTTGTTATAAAATTTGGCTGCCAAGTACCTAGAACCATTCTGAGTCCTCTTCAGTCAACAGTAAGCTGTAACAATGTCATCCCTACCACGGGTATGAAAGTTAACATCACTGTGCCTCCTGTAAACATTCTCATTCGACTTAAGGTAAAGCAGGCTCTCCATAATATAGACAGATGGCAAGGTCAATATTCCGAGACTCTGGAAAGCATGCTTGCAGTCGTCTCTATAACCTAAGCTTTGAATAATGCTTACTGCCTGTCTTTGTAGTCGAAACAGTCTATCCGACTGTGCCATGTGTCCCCATGTAAGAATTGCATAAGACATTACCAAGAGGAAGAGGCTAAAGTAAGCAGTCAACAGCACACTCCGAGAAACACAACCTTTAAGGCAATGCAGTAGAAATAGTACACTGCCAAGCTTCCCATCAACCGCGTCACAGTGGACATCCCATAGCAGCCCTGGATCAAGCTGCACACCTAGGAATCGCACCTGATCCACACAGTCAACTCGATCATGTTTTCTCATCGAGAACACCATCCTGTGTGTCTTTTCCCCATTCATAAATTAGCCTATTTGATGCAAACCAGGATTCTGCCCTATCCTGCAGTCTCGCAGATCCCTCAATAGCTACCTCATGTGACGATGCTGCAAGAGATATTGTGGTGTCATCAGCAAAGAGTGTAAATCGTTCTTTTGTGGTCCCCATGGGTAAGTAATTTATATATATAAGAAAAAGTATTGGTCCCAACACTGATCCCTGCGGGACACCAATAGTGACACTACTTTTTGTTGATTCAACCCCTCCAAATCTCACAGCATTTGTTCTGCGTGATAGATGTGAGTCTAATAATCTTAGGCTTGATTGATTAAAGTTACAGGCCTGAATCTTTCTCAGAAGGATTCCTTACTAAAATCACAGAATATGGACGCAGTGGATTCAAAGTTGTCAAATGCCTCGAGAATGTAAGCAGTCAGATCTACAATGCCGAGCGAAGTGCTCCTGCCCCTGCGAAAGCCAAATTGACTGTCAGTTGTTGTTGGCAAGTGGGGATCACCCTTATTCTTAACATTGGGTCTTCATTTTCTCAACGTGACATTCGGTTTCAAGCTTAATGTTTTTTAGTTAAGTTAATTACCATTACCTTCTGTATCGCGTAAGAGGCCTGATAGGAACAGACAGGCTTTCTTTTCTGCTGCTTTTAAAATATGTTGACCCTCTCTTGAACCTTATAGGTTTATGAATATATATATATATATATATATATATATATATATATATATATATATATATATATATATATATATATATATATATATATATATATATATATATATATATATATATATATATATATATATATATATATATATATATATATATATATATATATATATATATATATATATATATATATATATATATATATATATATATATATATATATATATATATATATATATATATATATATATATATATATATATATATATATATATATATATATATATATATATATATATATATATATATATATATATATATATATATATATATATATATATATATATATATATATATATATATATATATATATATATATATATATATATATATATATATATATATATATATATATATATATATATATATATATATATATATATATATATATATATGTATATATACATATATACAATGTATATACAGCATAACCTCTATTATCCGAACATGCGATTTTCCGAATATCCAGTTAACCGAACACTAACAAACTGATGCCCTTATCCGAACAACGCCGCTCCTTCGATCTAAAATCGTCGTCCCCACCAATCGAATATATAACTGGCGAGCCGCGCGGAGTCGTGTAATCGGTCACGTACGCATTTGGTCACGTGTTTGAGCTGGACATATGTTTTTGAAGATTTTAGCGTTCGCGATGCCGAAAAGAAAGCGTACTTGTTTAAAATTGAGTGACAAAATTAAAATTTTAAAAAGTTTACAAGCTGGTGAGACTGTCACAGGGGCGACTTTAAAATACAATGTTGGAAAGTCCAGAATATCCGATTTAAAAAAAAATAGCCAGAAAATACTTGGATATGTCGCCACCTTAGACACTGATTCTAAAAATCGGAGAAGTCTCAAATTAAGTGCCTACCCTGATGTCGAAAAGGCTGTTTATAATTGGTTTTTGCAGGAGAGGTCTAGAGGTATGTTATCTTACAAAACATTATGTATGCGTTTTTATGACCTAACGGCTAAAATTATTTTAGGAACCCCTGTGTCTGCTGAGCTCCTTTGCGAAAAAGCCAAATTTTTTTATACACAAACGTAAAAAAACGACAATTTCAAGGCTAGCTCTGGTTGGCTTCAAAAGTTTAAAAATCGTTATGGTATCCGCCAATTATCCATATCAGGGGAAAAGTTATCTACTGACCCTAAGGCTGTTGAGCCTTTCAAACATCGGCTTCTTGAGAAAATTGAAGAACTTAAACTTACGGAAGATCAAATTTACAATGCGGATGAAAGCGGCCTCTTCTGGAAAATGTTGCCGCAGAAAACACTGGCTCATGCGGGAGAAAATTCAGCACCAGGAAGAAAACAATATAAAGAGCGAATTACATTTATGCCATGCTCTAATTCTACAGGTACTCACAAATTAAAATTGTTAGTTTTGGGAAAATCAAACAAGCCACGTTCATTTGGAAGCAGTACCATTCCAGTCATCTACAAGGGACAAAATAGGGCATGGGTAACGAGGGAAATCTTCACGGAATGGTTTCATATGTCTTTTGTTCCTGCCGTGCGTCGAAAGATGAAGGAATTAAACTTGCCACCAAAACCTGTTTTGATTCTGGATAATGCACCTGGTCATCCAGTAGAATTAGCAACGACTCCCAAATTTCTGTTATGTTTTTGCCGCCCAACTGCACTCCACTAATTCAGCCAATGGATCAACATGTAATCAAGCAATTAAACTCCACTACAGAATCTTTTGAAAAAGATTGTTGAGACGTCGGGAAACATTTCAGAAGAGCTAAAAAAAATTACATTGATGTTGTGTTGGAATTAGCGCAGGCTTGGCAGCACGTAAAAACTGGTCTGATAAAAAGTTCTTGGCGGCAACTTTTGCCCCCCTGTATTTTAGATCAATGGGAAAATGAAGACTTAATTCCCCTTTCTGCATTGGCCCAAACAAAAAGATCAGAAACTACTGGAACTGAAATTAGTGACATAATAGCTCTTACAAAACAACTGCCAGAAGTTCCGACAGATGAAGAAATTGAAAAATGGGCACTTGGAGATGAGGATCCTGTGGAAATGATGAACAACAGTGATATCATAGAAAATTTGAACTCGGAAGAAGAAGAGGAGAATGAAGAAGAAATTAGCACTGGACGCTTGACTCACGGGGAAGCAGTAAATTATTTTGATAAAAGCATAGCGTGGGCAAAGGAGAATGGAGAGGAGTCTTGCCACATACTCCTTTTTGGAACCGATGCAGAACAGGGCAAAGCAACTGGAAAGGAATACTCTCGTTCAAAAAAAGATTACGTCATATTTCGTAAAAAAGTGAAATGCTCATTATTATACGAGTATAAGTTTATTTTATTATACATTTTAGATCTGTACCTGTATAATTATAGGTAATTACACACTTTAGACTTCTCTTTTGTATTATTTGCCCTATATTCGATTATTCGAACAAAAGGGTTAACCGAACAATGGCTTGCAATAAATAGTTCGGATAATCGAGGTTGCACTGTATATATATATATATATATATATATATATATATATATATATATATATATATATATATATATATATATATATATATATATATATATATATATATATATATATATATATATATATATATATATATATATATATATATATATATATATATATATATATATATATATATATATATATATATATATATATATATATATATATATATATATATATATATATATATATATATATATATATATATATATATATATATATATATATATATATATATATATATATATATATATATATATATATATATATATATATATAATATATATATATATATATATATATATATATATATATATATATATATATATATATATATATATATATATATATATATATATATATATATATATATATATATATATATATATATATATATATATATATATATATATATATATATATATATATATATATATATATATATATATATATATATATATATATAATATATATATATGAAGGCGGATCAGAAGACGACAACGATGTCTTAAGTGAGAGAGGCGATTCAAAAGCAGATTCAAATGTATTTTTTAAGTGTCAGGTCTTAAAAAAGTGTAGTACAATGTTTTGTGTAAACTGTTTTTAATCCCAACATTGTAGTTATGCCAAAAGAGCACAAAATATTGTATTCTTAGATGATGGGAAAATCAAGTGTTCTGATAAGAAAATCTCGATTACCACCGAATCAAATCAGCTATCAATAAACAAAGGTGTTGAACAAAGAAAAAGGCGAACATAGTAATGAAAATACAAACACTCTCAATGATATGATGCTACAAATTCCCAAGGTGGTTTCCAATTAGGGATGTCAATCCTGAAAGGTTTTGATAATTCCAAGATTTTCAAGATTTCTACGATTAAACAAATAAGTTTTAGGCTTATAAAACGTATAGTTTTTAAAAAAATAACGCAAAAATATTAATGCCTCTAAAGTTTCATCCCCCAGCCTAGAACGTATTTTATTGCACAAAACCCCAGCCAAAGAAAAACATCTCGCAGATTCTACGCTCGTGGCCTGAATGGTTAACAAAAATTCAAAGGCTTTTTGTAGATTACGTCCCCGAGTACCACTATTTGCGTATAATTCAATTTCTTGCAAATGTTGACGGACAATCGCGTCTTATTAACTTGTTTTAGTCTCTGTTTGTATGGGCTCCGAACATTGTTGTAATTTAATTTTTCAGCTATTTCAGCTATGGGAAGCTCATCCTCGACCTCGTTACTGTCGTTGCTGGTTTCTCTTCTGGGTGCATCTGCATTGTCGAGCTTTAACCTGATCAAAAGTTGTTCTAATTCAGATTTAATTAGGGAAACATTTGATGTTTTGAAGCAATTACCTGACGCAGAGTTCATAAAATCGGTATTTGTAAGATACCTGAGAATGTCAGAATAAATGGTTCTGCCTTGCTTGATACGTCTTTTTAATGAGTCTTGTAGATCTGCACTGAGTGGTGTTTTAATTTTGGATAGTTCTTTCAACATTAATTTTAATGCAGCATCTGCTTTACGTAAGTCTATGGTCGACATAAGGTTTCGACTGCCAATTTTATTGGCTGGAGTACTTTTACAATGTCTATGATAGTTTGCCATTATGAGTCCAAAATTGGTAACATGTTTAGATTAATCAGGGTCTTTTTTATGGAAATCTCTAAAAGGCTAAAGCGGTTAAGCATATCAAGTAAGCTGCTTCATCAAGTTCTGCAGCCTAATCTAAGATTTAATTATTTTCCGTGATCGTTCCTAATTTGCTTTTGTAGTAAATCATTTTTTATTGGGGGTTTTCTAAACATACGTACAGTTTTTCTAACCCTTGATATCAATATATAGGTCTTTATCATTCGTTATTTCTAAAAAGTCATTGTTTTCATACAGTTCTATTTTGTCATTCCTGTCCATGTTTTCAGTTTCAGAGTCATTGCCCTCAATTTCGGTGTCGCTGTCGCTCAGATCAAAAGATCATCCTTATTGGCATATTTTGTAACAGTTGAGGGGGGCACGGGCACATCTTTTTTATAGAGAACGTCGATGACAGCCATTGAATGCCATGTGCAAAAAACAACTGCTGCATTGGTGTAATCAGTTTGCCAACTTTTACCACAGTGCTAGCTCCGTCGGTTGTAACAGCTACAATATCTTTAGACAGATTTAACTAAAACGCCAGGTGTCGTCTTTCCAAATATTCAAGAATTGCTGCAGCCGTAGAATTTTTTAATCTTACAAGTCCCAAATTACAAAATGTCTCCCCTTTGTAAATGTTGATACTCATAAAAGGTTTATTTGATGTCGATGTCCACTCATCAAAAGTTAAACTGAATTTTTCACCGTTTATTTTTGATTGGTGTATTTCGTTGACAGTGTTGTTCTGAATGTTTTTAAAGTAGGTCATTACATGTGTTTTTATGGTATATTGAGATTTTGGAACATGAAACCCTCTTGCTTCCAACAATTGTCTTAAATCAGATGAACTAATAAAAATATAAAACGGTAAACCATCTACTGCGGTCATGCGACCGAGAATAGCCTTAAAACTCTTATCATTCTTAGGCAAAAAGTGTGTTTTTTTTTGCTTGCTTGGTGGATTATTATTATTACCAAAGATTTCGATAATTTCACTTGTTCCAGCCTTTGATCCATCTTACAATTCGTTATGACGTTTATCCAAAACATCAATTTTATGGACTTTTAGATGAGTTATTAACCCTTTGGTAGAACCTCCCTTTGTTTTCAAGATTGCTTGACAGCGCATACATTTTGCTGTTTGTCCACTATCTTTTTCAGTGAAAAACTAAAACTACTCTCATTTGCTTTTCTCTTATGCGGAATATATATGGTAGTAATGGCAGTTCTTTTTATTTCAGAATCCACAATTGAGATATCTTCATCTGCAAAAAAATTTTTCATTTCTTTTTCAAAATACTGATATGACTAACACTATATTTATTAAAATCAGTTTTTAGATACAAACTCAAATCCATCTTCCATTAATAACTAATATAAATTATATCAATTATAATATTATAATTATTATATATATCAAAATGTTCCTTATAAGTATAGAAATAAAATAGAAATTTACATTACATTAGTATTAGAATTATTAAAATCTTACTTTACCTTTTTCTTTAACAGCCTCTGAACATTTGCACCCATATTCACTAAAGAGGTTTAAATTTAGACCAGGTCCAACTTGACAGTTGTAGGTTTAAGATGACATTTTTAACAATTGATCGAATCGTTTTTCTAAATGTCATAGTTATAAAATAACAGTGACATAAGCAAAATATAACTGGCGAACTAAGAGTTTTAAGTACCATGGCAACTAGACTTCTTAAAAGTCTTTAAATATAATTATAAAAAAAAGTATTTTAAGCCTTAAATTCTGCAATCAAAATGCACCTACAACAAACTGCAAAAAAATATTACATTACATTTTTCTGATCACAAAGCCCAAATTGTTGAAGTCGATTCTTTTATATCCAGAGTAAGAAGTACAAATGGTTCATAAATGCACTGAAATGGAATATCATACTTTCCGCTATTACTTATCACGTGAGAATTGGCAAGATGTTTATGAGGCAACTAGTGCAGAATTAAAATACAGAAAATTTCATTATACATTTCATTTTTACTATAACCTTTGTTTTTCCTTAAAGGAGGTTGGGACAATCTGGGGTAATGGGGGAGTTGGGTGACGGAGGAAGTTAGGACAGCAAAACAGACGCTTATGCTTTGTTATGAAATTACGGTTTCCCACAGATAGTAATCGTGAAATTTATAATGAATGTAGGAAGAACTATAACAAAGCTTTACACACAGCTAAAAAAAGATATAATCAAAATAAGTTGGACAACTCTGATAACTATAGTAAAACTGTGTGGGATATTGTCAATACAGAGACTGGTCGGAGGAAGCTAAAAATAGAACCTGAAAATGTAACTTCTAATGATTTAAACTACTTTATTGTAAATCATGCAAAGAACTTAACTGAAAATTTGCAATGTCCACATATGGACTTTAGGTTATTTTTAAATGATTCTGTTAAACAGACAAACTCAATGTTTTTCCGACTTGTCGACATCTATGACGTTCAAAGGGTTATATCACATACTAAAAATAAAAAAACCGAGGATATATATGGTGTTAGCTCCTTTAGTATTAAAAAAATTTCAGAATACTTACTTGAACCAATAGTTAATACTGTGAACGCTTGTTTTGAGGACAGCTGTTTTCCATCACCATTAAAAATGGCTAAAATTTTCCCTATTTATAAAAAGGGTGACAAGAGCCTTTCAGAAAACTTTCGACAGGTGTCTGTTCTGTCAGTTATTTCAAAGATATTAGAAAACCCAATTTATAATTAATTAGTATTGTACTTTGATAAATATAACATTATTATACCCCAACAATATGGATTTAGAAACTCAGAAACTATACTTAATGCTTTTGAAAATAAAGAGAAGTTTATGGCCGTTTTTTGTGACTTAAGTGCGGCATTTGATTGTGTAGACAGACATATTTTAATTGAAAAACTGGAATTTTATGGGGTTAGAGGTAGGTCTTTAGACCTGCTAAAGTCATATTTGTCTGGTCGGTACCACGTGGTATATTCTGGGAAATCAAATGGTGACCCTATGAGCATTGAATTGGGTGTGCCTTAGGGGTCTGTGCTCGGTGCGCTTCTCTTTCTCATATATATAAATGATCTACCAAATACTTTTGAAGATGAAATGATAGAAAACATATTGTATGCTGACGATGCCACTTTTGGTAGCAGAATGGGAGAAGGGGTGGACAGTGCACTGATCCTTGAGAACATACTTCAAAAGGCAAAAAACTGGTTCGTTTAAATAAATTGGTTTTAAATGAGAGTAAAACAAAATGTCAAATTTTTGAAACTAAATCAAGTGTAAAAATATATGATTCACATACTACATTTTTAGGTGTAATAATAGATGCTAATTTGTTATGGAATGATCATATTAATGACCTGTGCAATATATTAAGTCAAAAAACATATGCAATTAGAACGGTTAGGAAAACAGTAAGTCAAGATGCTGCTGTCACAACTTATTATGCTTTATTTGACTCGGTGATGTCTATGGCATATTGGCATGGAGTTCAGCTGCTAATACAAATTTAGATAAAATTTTTGAATACAAAAGTTGGTTATCAGATCTATAGTAAATGTCCAGTCAGATGTATCTTGCAGACCATTTTTTAAGACCTTAAAAATTATGACATTGTTTTGTATGATAATTTATAGAAGATTGCTTTTTGTTAAAAGCAACCTTGGCAGATATGTCGTGGCAGCGTATGTACATGCCCATTATATAAGAAATCGTAACAACTTATTAACACCACCAAATTTTTCTAGGAATAAAACAGAAGAAATAAAATTTTATAATGCTCTACCTCAAGAATGTTGTAGTCTAAATTTTAAACCATTTAAAACAAAATACTGAGCAACAATCATTTGTATAGTTTTGAGGAATATTATACATTGGCTAAAAACAGAGATGCTTTTCATTAATTACATTAATTATATAAATTTTAATTTGTTACCTATTTTAATTATGTTTTTCATTGTTTCCGTTAGGTGTTTTGTATCCGTATTAGTTAGGTGTTTATCGTTTAGTGTATGTAACATTTTAACTACATTTTATCTATGACTTGTCTATAAATCTTTGTATTTCTGAAGACTAGTAAAATTAATATTATTATTGCCACATTTGCGTCACAGTGATTCCCCGAATTTCCGGGTCGGCTTATCGATCGGTTTACTATTTACTACTATGCTTGACGTTTTCGGATTGCAACTTTCTTGGCTTTCACGTTAAAAAATTAAATTTTGAAATAGTTAAATAAAGCAAATTAATATATGTATACGTAGAAAATCGATATTTATGCCTGGATTGTATAAACTAATCCTGGGAATTTTCGAGACAAATTTTTCTCCGGGATCCCGGGATTGACATTCCTATTTGGAACTTGTATTTGCGCACCATCTGAATTTTATCTTATTAAACTTCACAAATGTTAATTAAACATAGTTATTTGGTACTGTTTGAGCCTGATCCAATTTACTGTCTATTCAGATTATTTTTCTAAATCAAATGCATGGAATATAACTTGTGCGAACAGTTATTTGTGCTCTTGTAAATAATTGTGTTTTTGAGTGGTTTTATTTGTTAATTATATATGTGAGTGGTACCATTCTACTGCTGTGAAAAAACTGTATATTTTTCTGAAATAATCAGGATCTTTGCGTCAGAATTTATCTGGTTAATTCGGAAAATAGAACTGTACATTTGGTATTTTAATTTAAATAATTGGGAAAAAAATCAGAACGTTTGATATTGGCTTTAATGTTATCTCTAAAATATGCAAATTAGCTGATAGGACTAGTAAAAGATTTTATTTATTCTCATTTATCAATTTCACCTGTTAAGGGAATTCCTCTTTTTTATATATATAGAGAATCCTATTGTTATTGTAAATAAACAGGACCGGATTTAGTATATTTTATAAGCAATAGAAACTTAGATTTGTGGAATCTCATTCCTGCTTTTCTTTTATCTGGGATACTGTCTCTTGTCTAATTCAAAACCAGACATATACAGGGGATATCCAATAGATTTGAGGTGTGCTGCTGAACTGATTAGGTGGTTCTACCTTGAAACGTTGGATGACTCTTGTATTTATTTATTTATTTGTTTTTATTATGATTCTGTTTAATTTTGGAATTTGACATTACTATATATCTTACTGTTTGACGCAGACCAATTCAGTCATTTTCTTCTGCAGACCTCTGCTAAGTATAATTAATTTTAGTGGAGCAAAATTTCCAACTGAATTTTCTCCTACTACATTTTTGTTTTATTATTTTAAATTTCACACGCTTCAATCTCTAAATGTCTGAAACATTTAAATGCTGCAAAAACAAGTCCAACTGCAACTGGATTTGTATTGTCTGCAAAAATATATTTCACCCTAGTTGCTGGAAAAGAACAAAAGCTTTTACTATTATAAATCAGAATTTGATATGCTGTTCGGAAGAATGTGGGAACAGAGCTGGCACTGGCACTGGACATGAAGCAGCAATTGTGGCACTGCAAAATATAACAAGAGAGAAGTCTGAAGAATTGACCTTGAGAGATGAGCATATTAGAAGGATTAAAAGAAGTTCTACAGCTTTTGAACATGAGGTAATGAGAGACCAGATTGCTGTCTGAGGTTAATACCTACAAACTCAAGGTTGATGGAACTCACATTAGCCATTGAAGAACAAAAAGGAATTATAGCTTCTTTAAATAATATTGTTTCTGCAGACGCAGAAACTGTCATTAGAGTGAGTAACAGAGAATCCCAGACCAATCACCGCCAAAATCCCAATAAGAAAACTCAAACTGACCTGGTTTCCAACTTAACATGCGACTCAGAATCTCAAACAGTTGGGACTCGCATCTTCGACCAAGATAATGAAATAAATTGCCTTAAATCTCAAATGTCACGGCTAGAAGCTGAAAATGCAATATTACAACTGGGCAAAAATGAATCTAATGACAGATTAGTGAGTGTCACGAAAGACTTTAATTATGATTGATTAATATGATTGACAGCATAAGGGTTCTTGAGAGTGAAAATAAAATGTTTGCGTCAGAAATTGTTAATCTGAAGGAAAATTTGCCAAGGTTTTGCGTCCCAACAGATGGTACCACTGCTAATACAGCTCAAAAGGTCGGTAAGGGGCAACATTTGAATGATAAGGTATCCAACTCTCCACAAGGTAGAACTTTGAAAAACTATAACCCCGATGGACATGTTTTGGTGTATGGCGATCAGAGCTGTAAAGGTTAGGCAACCTGCCTCAGTACAAGACAAGCCATGAAGAATTATAACCTTTTGGGGATTGTGCAGCCCGGAGCTACCATACAACAATTGAAGAATGACATTTTCAAATATTCTAAAAGCTTTTCGGACACTGACTTTGTTGTAGTATCATTAGATTTAAGATCAACAAAAATTAACAACATTTTAAACATAAAATCTCTCCTTTACTGCTAGATTTACAAATATTATTATTGTGATTAAAAATAGTTATTTTAACAATCTATGTAAAAAGATATATAATTTAGTTAGTAGTTTTAATAACGATTCAAATTTAAATATAAGGATAATTGAAAATTATAAAAAGGGTACCCACTTCAGGCACAACACTTTGTCAACCTGTAATCTTCTGAACTCTTATGTACAACATTAGAATAATGGTTTTAGTAAGATTCCTCTTAAATCACTGAATATTTCCCCCAGAAGCATTTCTGATAAGAGTGAGAGTATGAATGATGATTGTAGCTCGGAGGGCATTATTCAACCTATCATTAGCGATATGACTGATATTGTGGAAAATATTGACACAAGTTTAAGGCATAGTAGTTTTAGTGGTAAAGATAGTATGGCAGAATCAGAAGCAAATTTTTTAGCTGTACCGAACAAAACAGTTGGCTTTACATAGTGTATTTAAACATTCAGTCTGTTAGGAACAAAGTTGGTGAATTGTATATTTTTTTCGAAAGCATTAATTGCCCTGCTATAGTTATGTTATGTGAGCACTGGCTGAAGGTGAATGAACCTTTATGTGTTCCTGAATACACGGTTTTGGATTCATTTTGTCGTTCGTAATTCTCACATGGGGGCACACTTTGTCTGATTAACAACTGGTCACTCGAAACCCTTTCACTTAGTTGTGTAGGCAAATTTGATAATTTACTTGAAGAAATAGTGTTCGAATTTTTTTTACTGTTTGCCTCTAAAATCAATACCTATATAATTTGTCTATACAGATCCCCACTAAGCGATATAGCCATATTTTTCTCAAAATTGAAATTCATTCTTTCAGAATTACCAGTTACCGCAAAAACAATTATCTGTGGCGATCTAAATATAAATTACTTGGTGGCCCATGATCCTAATACCCAATTTCTAAGCAATCTATTAAATTCTTTTGATTTAAAAATGCATGTAACCAAGCCCACTAGAATTACTGGTACATCGACAACACTATTAGACTACATGTGTTCAAACTTTGATGAACAACAATTCGTATGTAAAGTAATTTCCGCAGATATTCAGATCACGAGGCAATTTATTGTAGATTTAAGACGAAGCGAGCTAAGTTCAAGAGACAATTAAAGAAGAGGCCATTGTATACAAAAAAGAATTATGCTAACTTTGCAAAATATTGTAATGAGTTCAGCTGGCAGAGTATTTTGGAATCAAGTAATCCATTGCATGCTTTTCATACAAAACTCTCCTCAATATTTAATAAGTCATTTCCCATAGTTCACGTTAGGGTTAAGAACAAAAAGCCATGGATAACGAGGCGACTCGGGGTATCTGCCAGAAATATGAGATGTCTCCACTGGCTTAGAAAATATTTTATAACCAACTCGTACTTTTGTGTTATTTTTCTTAAATATAGATCCATTTATCGAAAAACAATAAATTTTGCTAAGCAAAGCTACTTTAGGGAACGAATTTTAAAGTCTAAGAATAAACAAAAAGAATCTTGGAAAATACTAAACGAATTTCGACAAAAGAAAAAATTGCATTTTACTGATTCTAATCTAATATGTAGTGAGCTGAATGACTTTTATTGCTCTATAGCTGCTAAGCTATCTTCTGATTTTGTACAGAGGGGTGACTACAGACATTATTTACAACATATTAGTGTGATGGATTCATTTTTTCTTTTTCCTACTGACGCTGTTGAACTTGGCCAGATTATTTGTGGTATGAGAAATAAGAATCTGCGGGGTGGGATGACATGGCTATAAAGGTGTTTGCTAGACTTCCTCATAATGTTTTGAGTGTCTTTAGTGAGATTATAAATCTATCTTTTGCATCTGGCGATTTTCCTAAATGTTTGAAGTTGGTAATTCTAATTCCATTGTTTAACGTGGAGATAAAAATTCCCCATCAGACTTTCGCCCAATTGCTCTCTCTGCAACTTACATTGTCAAAAATTATTGAAAGAATAGTGAAGAAGCGTTTAGTTGCCTTTCTGGATCAGCATAATATTCTGAGTGACGCTCAGTTTGGTTTTCGCTTAAACAAGAACACAAACGATGCAATTTTCTCATTCCTGGAATGGTTATACTTGAATCTGAATCAGAAAGACTTGGCTGCTGCAATGTTTTGCGACTTGACTAAAGCGTTCAACTGTGTAAATCATCAAATTATTAGAGAGTGTGGTGGAGGTGTGGCTCTAGAATGGTTTAGGTCTTATCTCTCGGGAAGAGTTCAAAGGGTGTCTGTAGATGGCTGCCATTCAGCAAATCAAGACATACTACATGAGGTTCCTCAGGGTTCAGTCTTGAGACCCATTCTATTTTTACTATATTTAATTCGTTTTTCAAGGCTACAATACAAAACAGAACTTTACAATATTGCACCAGCTCTCTAAATTAAGCTTTAACGTTTTTTTATATTCAAAATTATATAAAATATCTATATAAAGATATCAAGGAAGAGAGATGAAAGATTTTAACATTTCTGGTTTACTGAAAAATGTCTTTTTTTTGAAATGTTACTTTCATTTTCTATCTTCTGTGCACAGAAATATATATATATATATATATATATATATATATATATATATATATATATATATATACAGTGTGTCCGAAATTGTGTATGACAGTATTGGGATCTCGGAAACCGTGATAGTTACAAAAACGTTTAAATGGAGAAAGTTTTAGACAATTATGTTTGTAATTTAACGCCGTTTTGCTCGCGATTCTATCTTTTTTAGTTTTTGAGATATTTTGAAAAAACCAAAAAACTACATTTTCGAAAAAGTCCTATAATTTATTTATTTATGAAAATTTTCAAAATCTGTAAGAACATTATTAAGGCAACTTTTTACGTAGAGTGCACCTATTAAGTCAGATTTTACATACAACGTTTCGATTTTCTAGAACCATCATCAATTTTGTTTTTTCTTATGGCCGCTGTGTTCGATTTTAACAGTTTTGAAAAGAGTATTTCTTTAGCTTTTCAACGGTGTATCACACTTTGTAATTAGGTTATTACTAAAGGTGCAAAAAGTGCGTAGAGAAAATATTTAAACGTTTTTTGGAATTATCAAAGTAAAAAATTAAAAATTAATAGTGTTAAAAGGCAATATGTAATTCAACCTCCAGTTCTACAAAAAATTAGTAAAAACTACTCAATAACATTGCACAATGTTCACAAATGTTCAAATGACCAGCCGCAGATAACACTAACATCTTTGCTCAAGTAGGCTTTGGTTTTGAAATAATAGAATGCTTTTAATCTGTCAAAAATGCAACGTTTAAGTTTTATTTAACATTCATCGCTGTTTTAATAAGGATTACAATGGCGTTAAACTTTTTTAATGAAGAAATGTTTGATATGTTAGTGTATTATATTAAAAATGAAAGAAATGCAAACAGGGCCATGGATGTGTATTTTGACACGTACCTCGAAAGACGGCAGCCTAGCAGAACTTATTTTCAAACGCTGGTTAGAAACTTGCTTGAGTTTGGCAGTTTTAATAAGATTCGCACAAAGAAGTATGCAAAAGACAACGAGCAACGCAATAGGCAAATCCTAGAATATTTTAATGAAAATCCGACTTCATCTACAAGAAGAAGCGAAACAGAACTTCAAATTCCAAAATTTACCGTTCATGGCGTCTTAAAAGTAACTAAATATCGTCCTTACAAGCCAACAATTGTGCAAGGACTTCAAGCAGGTGATTTCGAAAGAAGAATTGTTTTTTGTAATTGGTATATCAATAGATGTCGAGAAAATCCCGCTTTTTGCAATAAAGTCATTTGGTCAGATGAGACTCATTTTACAAACTGTGGCATTTTTAATAAAAAAAATCACCATTATTGGGCTATTGAAAATCCGCAACTACGCGATCCACGCAGGCTGCAAGAGCGATTTGGTTTTAATGTGTGGTGCGGGATGCTTGGTAAGATAAACATAGTCTAACTGAATTGCTTATAATTCAATATTTTCCATTACTTTTTAGGAAATCGTCTCATTGGTCCCTTTATTTTTGATCAGACACTGACAGGCCCAAGATACCTTGCCATGTTACAGAATCAAATAGTTCCTGCCATTCGAGAAGCTGTGCCAGATGATCAGTTTAATAGCTTGTATAACCTTTTTAACAACAACTTTTGGTGAAAACGTAATATCCAACAGTGGTCCTGTCCTCTGGCCAGCTAGATCCCCGGATATCACGCCGTTGGATTTTTATTTATGGGGATGTGCGAAAAATTAAATATACGAATTTGACCCCCCAGAAAATAGGCAAGTTCTTGAGCAGCGTACCCGAAATATTCTAGAAAATATAAATAGAAATACCATTCAACGGGTAATCAGAACAGTTGAAAGGAAATGCGGACACTGCATAGAAAAAAACGGTCAACATTTTTAATCCTAGTATTATGTAGCATTTTTTTATTAATTTTATTGAGTAAGTAGTTCATACTGATTTTCTGTTAATTCTTGTAAGGTTAGTACTTTTAAATCGCCATGAACGGTTGACTTCAGAATGTGAAGTTCTGTTTCAATTCTTCTTATGGAAAAAACCAGATTTTCATTAAAATATTCTAATATTTGCCTATTCCATTCCTCGTCATACTTGCATACTTTCTGTTGCGATTCTTAAAATTGGCAAACCCTAGCAAGCTTCTAATCAGTGCAGCGCTTGAAAAGAAGTTCTGTCGACAGTCGTTCTTCGGGGTACATTATGTGCAGTGCACATAGTATTAATGTTACTGAGTAGAACTTACTGATTTTATGCAGAATTTAATGTCCAATTTAAAAATATTGCTATTTGAAACTATTAAATTTTAATTTATATCGATAATTCGAAAAAATGTTTAAACAGTCTTATTTCAAACGCAAAGCCTACTTGGGCAAAGATGTTAGTGTTATATGCGGGTGGTAGTTTGAACATGTGTGAACATTGTGCACGAATCAATTATGTTATTAAGTAGTTCTTACTGATTTTTTTGTAGAACTGGATGTTAAATTACAATATATTGCTATTTAACACTATTAATTTTTAACTTTTTACTTTGATAATTCCAAAAAACGTTTAAATATTTCCTCTACGCACTTCTTGCACCTTTAGTAATAACCTAATTACAAAGTGTGATACACCGTTGAAAAGCTAAAGAAATATTTTTTTCAAAACTGTTAAAATCGAACACAGCGGCCATAAGAAAAAACAAAATTGATGATGGTTCTAGAAAATCGAAACGTTGTATGTAAAATCTGACTTAATAGGTGCACTCTACGTAAAAAGTTGCCTTAATAATGTTCTTACAGATTTTGAAAATTTTCATAAATAAATAAATTATAGGACTTTTTCGAAAATGCGGTTTTTTGGTTTTTTCAAAATATCTCAAAAACTAAAAAAGATAGAATCGCAAGCAAAACGGCGTTAAATTACAAACATAATTGTCTAAAACTTTCTCCATTTAAACGTTTTTGTAACTATCACGGTTTCCGAGATCCCAATACTGTCATAACCAATTTCGGACACACTGTATATATATATATATATATATATATATATATATATATATATATATATATATATATATATATATATATATATATATATATATATATATATATATATATATATATATATATATATATATATATATATATATATATATATATATATATATATATATATATATATATATATATATATATATATATATATATATATATTTATATATATATATATATATATATATATATATATATATATATATATATATATATATATATATATATATATATATATATATATATATATATATATATATATATATATATATATATATATATATATATATATATATATATATATATATATATATATATATATATATATATATATATATATATATATATATATATATATATATATATATTATATATATATATTTATATATATATATATATATATATATATATATATATATATATATATATATATATATATATATATATATATATATATATATATATATATATATATATATATATATATATATATATATATATATATATATATATATATATATATATATATATATATATATATATATATATATATATATATATATATATATATATATATATATATATATATATATATATATATATATATATATATATATATATATATATATATATATATATATATATATATATATATATATATATATATATATATATATATATATATATATATATATATATATATATAATGACACTGTGACTCCTGGTTTCTATATATAGATATATAAATATATATATATATATATATATATATATATATATATATATATATATATATATATATATATATATATATATATATATATATATATATATATATATATATATATATATATATATATATATATATATATATATATATATATATATATATATATATATATATATATATATATATATATATATATATATATATATATATATATATATATATATATATATATATATATATATATATATATATATATATATATATATATATATATATATATATATATATATATATATATATATATATATATATATATATATATATATATATATATATATATATATATATATATATATTTCTCTTTATCTTTAACAAAATGTTTCAGAATTACACATATAAAACTTTTTGCTGTCCTGCTATTTGGCACAAACTGTATACTCAAACATATATCTCAAAAAAGTAATACATTTATGTACTATGGGCATCTCCATGTATATATTTTCATATATTAATTCCACTTCAACTAATATTTGTTAAAAGAGAAAAGAAATAGAAATGCGTATCATTTCTCTAAAAAACAACTGGAAACTTTATATTTAGGGTAACACGTTTTTGCTTGCAGGTGTCTTTCTACCTTTGTGGTTAATCGAAAACATAAATAATAATTGACCAGAGAAGATGTCTGGAGATACTCAGAAACGTAAGTAGAAAATAAGATTTTAATTTAATACATATTTGAGATTTGATTATGTAATTTTTTCACTACCTGTTATCATAAGTGCTAATTCTGTACAGATTTATTTCAGCATCGCATTTTTGTTGTGTGATTTGTAATGTATTCAGTTTGTTTTGGTCAGCTGTAGAAATATTGTCAAATTTTCCTTACAAGGTTATACATTTTATTACCTAATAGTGAGATTTTTCTTTCACACATTTTCTTGTTGTCTCGTTAAAAAATGTATTTTAAAACTTGAACCAATGTCAATCTGCTAGGAATTTCTAAGATTTACAAATTAATTTTACAGCTATCTACACTTCTGAGAGGTCTGGAGATGACATATCTGGAGATGGAAGTGAAGGAAAACCTTTTAAAACCATTTTGCAAGCCATGCGTTCAGTTGGTGCTGAACCATTTCCTACAATATATGTCGATAGTAAAGAAGACAATGTGAAGTATGAAGTTGCTGCGAAATCTCAGATCAAAAAAATACAGAAAATTTGGGTAACAAACATTATTTTAATAACACTGATATTTAAATGTATATGATGAATATCCTTTTTTAGCAGCTTTTATTAAACTTCTTAATTTTTGAAATGAATGATGATTTTTCAGGTCTAACTTTGACTTTAGGTAGAAAAGTCTCTTTTCATATGATTTTCAAAATTTTTTACGTTGCCAAAAATTAACCTTAAAAAATTTCGAATGCAGCAAATACTTTCTTTAGTTTTAAATACATGCAAATGGTTGCATGATTTAATTTTTTTTTGTCTAAGTTACATGTCATTACATCTTTTTTAATAAAATCATAGGATCGGCGCACTGCCAAGGCCCCGAAGGTTAAATTAACTATTATGTATCTATACAATTTTTATATAAATGTATTTTTATTGATGTTTGTCTAAAGCTATCGTGGGCAGCTTATTTTATATGTTGCAATACACAATTTCTTAAACTAACTTTCGTTTAATGTATAGTATATATTATATATCGGAAGATCACCTCGAATCTGCGATCAAAATTGAGAATTTTCCATTAAGCTAAGATGCAAATATAATGAATTTATTTGGTGTAGACCCAGAAAATCAAGCTAAATAAAGTTTACCTTTGTTATATGGAATTTCTATCCGACGAAAAATAAATTTGAATTGATAAATATCCTTCTACAAGTAACTGTAGTTCCTTAATACCACTTGTAATAAATGAAGAAGGATAAATAAGTACAGAAACTCCAAGTTCAAATTTCTGCTGGCTTATTGGCTCTATATGTATCTATCGGTGACATAGTTTCCAAACAGCAAAAAGAATAAAATATTTTAGAAAACTAAGAGAAAAATTCTGTAAACAAAAATGTTTACAGAATTTTTCATAAAATTTCGTCACATCGAAGATTATTGTTCAGTCCAGTCCTAAATCCACATTTTAAAAATTTGTTGATAATTAAGAAAGAACACAGTTCCTTCATTAAATTATATCAGTGGAGAGGATGAAAAAATAAACCAAGGAACTAGCGTTAGAGGCGAACAGAAATATTGCTGGAAATTTAGGGAAAAATCAACTTCAAAAAGAACTTGGCTATAAGACTATGAAATACCATTTCTAAGAAATCCATTTCAAATAGACAAGTCTAAAGTTATTGTTAGCGAAAAAAAAAATAAGTTTATATAACCAAGCAATACAACAGCTTCTTATTAAAGTAACTATTTCAAATTGTATACATACAAAGGGTGAGTTCCTCTTGCTTGCTTCCAAAGTCTGATGGGGTTTTCTCTGTATCTTATATTTAAAAAAGCTAAATAATTATATTGAAGTACCTAATTTCAAAGTTGAGGATTATAGATCAGTGTTAAAGCTCATAACAAGAAATTGTTATTTGGCTAAAGTTGACCTAAAAGATTTTTTAATTTTAATTTTTGGAAAATATTTAATATTCGAATATAAACAAATTTTATATGACATTAACATTCTACTCCTTGCCCTAAATATTGCACTCTGTGTATACTAAATTACTTAAACCTGTTTTTTCTTTATTATTTAATGTTAACAATGTTATGTATCTGTAGTAAATATCTTACCTCTAGGTTTTTCTTATAATTCATGTATAATGCCGAACATACATTAATGGTTTAACAGAAACATGATTGATGAGCAATAATTGAAGTGTGGTAATATTATTGTTTTGTAAATTGTTAATTTAGACCAGTCACTAAGGTAAGCACTCATTCTTCCTAAAAGTCCAACTTTTTTTGCAATTTTATTTGTGATATATTCTGCATGGCTAGAAAAAGATAGGTTTTCGTCCACGATAATTCTAAATATTTACATTGTTCTACATGCTCTATTTGGTTATTTATGTTGACACCTGTGTGATTTTTTGTTGGAACTAAATTTAATTTATTTTTTATTATCATTAATTTTGTCTTGTCTATATTTAGACTCAAACCATTTTGGTTGAGCCATTTATATACCCCTTCTAATTCTTCATTTATAATATTTACAATGTTTTGGACATTATCTCCAACAAGATAGAGTAAAGTGTCATCAGCAAAAAGTTGTATATTGCATTGGTGTAGATGTTATACCAGATCGATGATATACACTATAAATAAATTAGATCCTAACACTGTCCCTTGCGGGACACCATACAAGTTTTCTCTTGGTCTTAAAGTACTGTTAATATACCGGGTTTCCTGACTTCTTAGATTCAAATAATCCTTAACCATTTATAGACACTATCTTTAATACCATATTTTTTTAGTTTCTCCAGAAGCATAGTATGATCTATACTGCTGCAATAATCTTTTTCTGATTCAACGCACTCTTCCAATTCATTCCACCATTTGAAGTGCACTTTCACAAGAGTGATTTTTTCTAAAGCCCGCTTGGTAAACTCCCAAAAGTTGTTTTTTTTTCAAAATAGTAAATAAAGTGATTATTTACTACTACTTCAGTTTTTCATACACTGGAACCATATTTATGGGACGAAATTCTTCACATCTTCTTGTTTTTGCTTTTTTTTTCAATGGGGATGATTATAGATTTTTTCCAGTTCTTTGGAAATGTGCCAGATTCCAGGCTTGTTTTTACCAACTGCAAAAATCGGTTGCCAATCACTTCAAAGAATCCTTGTAACAGATTAGTTGTGATACCATCAACACTACTTTTTTTATTTTTAAGATTTTTTATTGTTATTTTTAGTTCTGTCATTGAAAGCAATTTAAAATTATTCATATTTACACTACACTCTGCCATCTTTCTGTTACCAACTCAATATCTTGACTACATATTTTCCTCGTTATTGTTTCAATGCTTTCAATAAAATAATTAATAAATTTTTCTGCTCTGTGCTCTTCTTTAGTTTCTAACTGTCCTTGAAATTCAATTTCCAAGATTTTGTTACTGTTGTTCGTTTTGTCATTTACCAGCTTTTTTATAGTTTTCCACATCTCTCCTGAATCATATTTGTTCATGTCTATTTTTCTGTTATAATAATTTTTTTTGTGTCCTTATCATATCCACCACTGCATTTCTTTGTAACCTGTACAGTCTGAAGTAGTGTTCCTCCTTCGTAATAATCGCTCTCCAGTATAGGCAATCTCGTTCCTGGATGTTTGAACCAATTTCTGGTGTCCACCATTTTTTATCAGCCCATTCGCTTTTTAATGTTTCTGTCATATCAGCAACAAATTGATCTTCCAATATGTTGATGTCTGTGCAGCTTCCATCCCATTCAGTTTCCATGAATTCCATTTGGAAATTAAAATTATTGAATTGTGAATAATCTCTATAAACTTTAACAAAATCATTGGTTTTCAGGTTTTCTAACATTTCAACTGTCATTATTGAGTGATCAGTTATTTTTGTCCTAGGTGTACACCCGGTATAATTTTTTTATCATTTGTAATTAGGTCAATTTTTGTTGCACTGTTCTTAGCAATCCTTGTGAAATTTGTAACATTTTGAATAAGTCCATGTTCACCTATCAGTTTTTTTAAACGGTTAGAATCAAGTGGATTTTGATGTATCGATGTTAAAATCGCCAACAAAGATGATGGTGCTTCTTCAAATATGCTTTCAAGATATGACAAGAAATCTGCATCACTGAATGGTATAGACTAAATATTGAAAAATGTTTATTCTTGATTGTAACTTCCACTCCTGTAATCCATAGGTTCTTAGATATTGACTTATTTATAATTATTTTTGATTTTATCTCTTCCTTTATATATATTACTGTTCCACCAGTGTGTCTACTGTGTGAGGTTGTCTGTATCAAGTGGTATCCATTTATCTTAATTTTCTGATCTTGAATATATTCTGTCACTCGTGTTTTTGACAAACAAACATCAGCAGGTTTCCAGTCATTAATTAGGTAGCTTAATTCAATAATATTTGCAGTTAAACTCTCTATATTTAGGTACAGCAGTTGTCCTTTTAATTGCTATTTTTTATTAGAAAATACACTTGGGTAACTAATCATTTGTTCTAATTCTCTGTAAATTCTTTTTTCACACTGTCTATCATATACTATATGGTTATAATAACATTTGGCACTTTAAGAACCTCTGATGCATACCTACAATTTGACTATATAGTTTCATTTGCCTCACATTCCTTAGCCTTGTGTTCACCTGCACATTTTGGACAAACATTTTTACTTGATTTACAATAATTGGCTGGACATCACTATATGCACAAAGAGATTGCAGGTTCTCCCTGATATAATATAAATACCAATATATATACAGACATGGTAAGGTAAGAATCTCTGTTAATAAAGTGTGCTCTTCAGCAATCACGGTAACCAGTGCCTGCCAGCACATGTACACATCCAGGCTGTACGAAGAAGATTTTTTTTTTGCATGAGCTGAGTACATACGTTATGTTAGATGCAAAACCAATGTAAGCAGTCAATAAGGTCTGCAGAGAAACACTTCGAAAGATTCCTCACTAAGAAGATTATTCTGGAATGCCGCCTACTGAGCTCTGCTATATGACCAGCCCAAGTCATTCCCACATCCAAATATACTCCCAAGAATTTACCAGATTCATCAGGAGGTTGGGCCTGACTATTGTTACGAGTAGAAAATTTCATATTCTGAGTTTTTGTGATAAACAATGTTTAGACTGAGTCTATTAGATGTGAACCAGGCTTCAGTTTTAGAGTGATTGGCAGAAGATAAGGAAGACACCTGATAACAATGAATTAATAGCAAGAGTTGTGGATTTGCCATTGCGGAAGCCGAACTATTTTTGGTAAAACAGATTGTTGGTCTCAAAATAATTCTTAATTTGCCAGTTAAGAACTTTCTCAAATATCTTTGAGAAAATGAGGAGTATTGAGATTGACCTGTAGTTAGTTGCAACATCACCTTGATCCCTTATTTTGATACAGAGGCACAGCTCCAGCCATCTTCAGTATAGCAATTGATATGCACCCATTTATCAGTCTGGGCAACGAAGATATGATGAGATTCTTAATTGTTTTAACAATCCTCACATCCATCTCATAACAGTCTTTCTTTTACCATTTCTCAGGTCATCAAGAGATTTCCTAACTTCACAGCCTAAACCCAAAATGTATATTCTGATCTTGATTCTTTAGATAGTTAGTGACAATTTCCTCAGCAATGTTGGAAAAGAATGAGTTTAGTGAGTTAGCTGATAGTGATTGAGAAGGCTCTAGGGAGGATGATGAGGGAGAGTTTATAAGTTTACACAGTGCAGACCGGTTTCGAGCTAGGTCGATGGCAGGGGGAATACTCATATTATTATTAGGGCGCCACACATGCGTAATTTGGCAACAGTTAATCGGCGATTTTCCATTATTTAGGGCCGATTCAAAGCAGCCAATAAGCATGTTGGCAAATAACCATATTCGGTAAGTGGCTGGCCATATGCCGATTATTCAACGATTTCAGGGAACATTTGGCAAATTTAATGTGTAGTGTTTGAATTTTCGTTAGTCTTTTTTAAGCAACAGTTTGTTAGACATATTAATTTTTCTAATATTTCTTATTTATAAAGCCGCATTTAGGCATTTGTGAAAACTTTTGCTAAAATTGAGAGTTTTTCATTATTATTCCGAGGTTTTCAAGTGGTCATTTTTATTCTACCTTAGGTAGGTCAAAAACAATGCAAATTTAGAAAATAAAATACACATATCTCTGGCATTATTAATAAATAGCTCATCCCAGGGCTTATCAGAGCATATATTATACTGTACATTTTAAGAATTGAATTCGTGCATAAAGAGTGTTATAAAGGGGGAAACGAGTGACTAATATCAAATCATTCAAATCAAAATGTCTTTTTATTAGTTACAAGAAATAAGATACAATTAACAATTGAAATGGTGGTAAGATCCAGCATGGCTGTTCATATCTAACCACCTTGAAAATAGACTTAAATGAAAACCTTGTAATTTATATGCCAACGTACTAGTAATAATAAAAATTAAAAAACACTATATAGTGATATAGTATAATGTAGCTTGACACTACTAAGAATATGTAGCAACTGAGAACTCTATGTTATCTTTGAGAGATTAAATATTTTTTTAAGTTTTGACTTAAACGAATCTATGGACGGGCTTGCCTTTATGCTATGATGTATCGCATTATACGTGAAAGAACGCTGAAAAGCAGCGGTGCTGGGCCTGGGAATCTGATACAGACCTCGATGGCGTGTAATGATATTATGGGCATTTAAACCCTTTGACAACCTATCAAGAAGATACGTGGGCTCTTGGGACAACTCAATTTTAAACACTAAACATGCGAGACCTAGTTCATACCTTTCGGAAAGATTTAGCCATGTGGATCTCTCAAAATGATCTGATATGTGGTCAAACTTACGAACTCAGTATGAAAATCTAATGCAGGAGTTTTGAATTCTTTGAAGGATGGTTTTATTTCTTTGCGTAAGAAAAGACCAATAGACTACATCGGCATAACCCAAATGTGACAGAATAAAGCTGTCACACAATCTTAATCTTACATTGGTCGAAAGAATATCCCTGTAAATATAAAGAAGTTTCAATTTAGCAATTGATTTTTGAATCAAAGAGGCGACGTGGTCATCAAATCGCAGACTAGTATCCACTAAAAGCCCAAGGTTTTTGCAAACATTGGTAGAAGGTACTTTAACATTATTCAGGTAGACAGAAATTAATATTATTCTCAATAGATTCTCTATCACGACCAAGTATTAGAAACTTGATTTTATTATTGTATATACTTAAACTTCTTACTAAAGCCATATTCAGAATACCGCGACATGCCAAACGCGAGGGTTTGATCACTTCTGAGATCGTTGCGGAAATCTTGAAATCGCTACAAAAATCCCGACATTTTCCGAAATAGATATGGCAGTTTTAAACTTTTTATGTAATAAAATGTACTAATATTTGGCGACCACTTACCGATTATCATAACGCAACACGCGGTTTGTCCCAAGGCTTACATCCGATCACATCTATTCTATTCTATGACCAAAAAAAAAATTTTTTTTTCCTCATTCTTTATTTTTGTTAATAAGTTGAGAACTAATGAAATTCAACTGACTGCTCCCTTTCACTGCTCTTTCGTCTATCCACGAGTCCGCGACAGCTCTTCGAGTGATTTCGGTATGTATAGAGGAAAAATATATATAAAAAAAAGTTTTATATATATATTTTCAATAGGGCGAACTGTCTAGAGAATGAATTGTCCGAAAAACTGGCTCCCGTACACGAAATGTTTGTTATAAAACCTGAGTGCATGAGATTTCACAGGATACAAGGTTAGGTGACAACCTCGATGAAACCTAAATGTTTCACTTCTTTTTAAACCGATAATATAACAGGTTACATTTTATTAGTTTTCATTTGTCACAATATGTATTGAGAAGTATATAAGACCAAATATCGAAGTATGAAGCTTAAGTAATATACATTTAGTAACTTGTGCTAATAACCCTATGCGCCTGATGCGCTATTTTGTTAAATAAAAATATACGTTATTGGAAAATACTACCTTGAAGTTGGGATGTAATCTTTATGACGGTTTGGACTGGCGTGCACGGCATCAGTGCATTGTGTTTTTTAACCTTTGTTGCTTTAACCACATTTCTTATTTATTGATGTTTTTACTTGTTGTCTTAGTAACATACATTTAACACGAACAAAACGGAGGTATCCTAAATCATAAAAAAAAAATCGGTAAATTTCATTTGGCCACCATTTTGTTTCGCCATCTTGAATTCGTACCACAAATTTACCAGTTATCTCTATACCACAAACATTTTGTTTTGCTATCTTGGAGTCATACCAAAATGTTAAGAGTTCATTCCTATATAATACTGCAAAATTTGAAGTAAATTGACTAAATAGTTTTTTCAGTAGACCCCATCTTGTTGTGCCAAATTTGTTTTTACCAAAATATTACCAGGTCATCCCCATATGACCATATTAATTTTTGACCAAAATTTAAAGTCGTTCGGGTAAGTTTTTAAGCTATGGCGTGAACTGACAGACAGACACACCGACGGAATGTATAAAACATAATATTTGGAGTTTAGTAACTCTAAAACATGAAGATATATAAGAGGGTGTTTGTTCCGCCGTCTTGAATTCGTACTACGATTATACCAGTTCATCTCTATACTACAGTTAATTATTGCACAAAATTTGAAATCAGTCTATTAAGTGGTTTCTTCAGGCAGACTTTTTCAATATTTTATTAACCCACTATTTTGTTTCGCCATTTTGGATTTGTACCAAAATTTTACCAGTTAATTCCTACATAGTACTTGATTTTTGTGCAAAATTAGTGGGAAATTGGATAAGTAGTTCTATAGTAATACTTTTTTTTTTACATTTCATTAGGCCGCCATTTTGTTGTATATATATATATATATATATATATATATATATATATATATAAATTTATATTTATATATATATATATATATATATATATATATTTATATATATATATATATATATATATATATATATATATATATATATATATATATATATATATATATATATATATATATATATATATATATATATATATATATATATATATATATATATATATATATATATATATATATATATATATATATATATATATATATATATATATATATATATATATATATATATATATATATATATATATATATATATATATATATATATATATATATATATATATATATATATATATATATATATATATATATATATATATATATATATATATATATATATATATATATATATATATATATATATATATATATATATATATATATATATATATATATATATATATATATATATATATATATATATATATATATATATATATATATATATATATATATATATATATATATATATATATATATATATATATATATATATATATATATATATATATATATATATCTTAGAATTTTGGAAATTGTTTTAAGTTTTTTAGCACTATTTTGTTTCGCCATTTTGGATTTGTACCAAAATTTTACCAGTTAATTTTTACATAGTACTTGATTTTTGTGCAAAATTTGTGGGAAATTGGATAAGTAGTTCTATAGTAATACTTTTTTTTTTACATTCCATTAGGCCGCCATTTTGTATATATATATATATATATATATATATATATATATATATATATATATATTATATATATATATATATATATATATATTTATATATATATATATATATATATATATATATATATATTTATATATATATTTATATTATATATATATATATATATATATATATATATATATATATATATATATATATATATATATATATATATATATATATATATATATATATATATATATATATATATATATATATGTATATATATTATATTTGAATGTTATAACATATACACAATATAACATTTTGAATTGCTGATTTGATATTTATAATTATTTTGCAACAAACAATATTAATTTTTTTATAGGGCCTGCATAACATATCTTATTAAAAGATAGTAAATATTTTTATAGATTTATTCAGAATTCTTTTAAGAGGTTTAACTTTTTCAGTTGTTATTAAATTCCTTTAACTCGCATCTTTGGACGTTAAAGACAACTTGGTGCTACCTCAGTTTTTAAGGGTAGGTAACTGTTATATTCGATATAATACCTACAGACAATTTTTCCACTTCTATTTACAAAATGGAACTGTTCCATAGTGTAAATATATATCTCTGCGACAATATCAAATCTTGTAGGGCTTCTAAACATTAATTAAGTATATGTTTAATTTCTAAATTCGTATAAAAGAGCCATTAATTCAAATGATGTTCCCTTTCTTTGATTGCAACTATACCTTAGTCTTAAGCATTACACCTAAAAGCTCCCATGAGACCTAAATTGAAAACGTATAGGACAAAAAAGCAACTAAAAATCACCTCTCGGCTCCAACTCAAATTAATACTATTTTAAACTCTCTGTTAAAATTATAACATAGAACAAAATTTGAAAGACATCAGAAACTCAATTTAATAAAAATCGTGTCTAATATAAGTTTATCTGCCTTCTTCTAGTAACTCACAAATCACAAAAAAACCATTATCCTCTGTCTCCTGCCTGTTAAAAGTTAAAAAGCTTACTTCTGGCAAATTCCTGCTAAATATCTGGCTTTGTTAATATGAGTTACTGTTCTCTCGACACACTCTTGTTTTTGTATTCTTCGTGGTTGCATTGTAAGTAACTTTTAGTTCTATATTTTCATACATCGCGTTTGTAACATAACTATATTTTTAATCCAAATTTGAAATGGGTCTGGGGGGCAGCTATATATATATCTGCGCCAGTGGATGGAACACGAATGACACATATCAAATTTTCATATATAAACACTTATAAGTCTTCTAAAATATAACACATTTTTACAATTTGTACATTTATAAGGGTCTAATTCTAAGACAGTTTTCAATATATATTTATATCTATATATACATATATATAAATAAATATATATATATATATAATAATAAGCTCAAACGGATTGACAAAAAATGATAACCGAATTGAAAATCTCTCGAAATTTTTGTTTCTTATTTGACAAGCAATTTTACTTTACTTTTACTTAACTCGTATTTAGAACAAATAGATAATAAAGATCATATTTGTACAGATCTAAATAAATTTAGTATCAATATATATATATATATATATATATATATATATATATATATATGTATATATATATATATATATATATATATATATATATATATGTATTGAAAATATAGTTTTATATGATCCTCAAACTATAATGTTATAATAACAAAAGTTCGTTAGAAGCGGGTTCACAAACGTTCGTCTCTATACGTCTGCTCGAAGTGCTAAAAAACTTAAAATTTGAAATCAGTCTATTAAGTGGTTTCTTCAGGCAGACTTTTTCAATATTTTATTAACCCACTATTTTGTTTCGCCATTTTGGATTTGTACCAAAATTTTACCAGTTAATTCCTACATAGTACTTGATTTTTGTGCAAAATTTGTGGGAAATTGGATAAGTAGTTCTATAGTAATACTTTTTTTTTTACATTTCATTAGGCCGCCATTTTGTATATATATATATATATATATATATATATATATATAATATATATATATTTATATATATATATATATATAATATATTATATATATATATATATATATATATATATATATATATATTATATATATATATATATATATATATATATATATATATATATATATATATATATATATATATATATATATATATATATATATATATATATATATATATATATATATATATATATATATATATATATATATATATATATATATATATATATATATATATATATATATATATATATATATATATATATATATATATATATATATATATATATATATATATATATATATATATATATATATATATATATATATATATATATATATATATATATATATATATATATATATATATATATATATATATATATATATATATATATATATATATATATATATATATATATATATATATATATATATATATATATATATATATATATATATATATATATATATATATATATATATATATATATATATATATCTTAGAATTTTGGAAATTGTTTTAAGTTTTTTAGCACTATTTTGTTTCGCCATTTTGGATTTGTACCAAAATTTTACCAGTTAATTCCTACATAGTACTTGATTTTTGTGCAAAATTTGTGGGAAATTGGATAAGTAGTTCTATAGTAATACTTTTTTTTTTACATTCCATTAGGCCGCCATTTTGTTGCATATATATATATATATATATATATATATATATATATATATATATTATATATATATATATATATATATATATATATATATATATATATATATATATATATATATTATATATATTATATATATATATATATATATATATATATATATATATATATATATATATATATATATATATATATATATATATATATATATATATATATATATATATATATATATATATATATATATGTATATATATTATATTTGAATGTTATAACATATACACAATATAACATTTTGAATTGCTGATTTGATATTTATAATTATTTTGCAACAAACAATATTAATTTTTTTATAGGGCCTGCATAACATATCTTATTAAAAGATAGTAAATATTTTTATAGATTTATTCAGAATTCTTTTAAGAGGTTTAACTTTTTCAGTTGTTATTAAATTCCTTTAACTCGCATCTTTGGACGTTAAAGACAACTTGGTGCTACCTCAGTTTTTAAGGGTAGGTAACTGTTATATTCGATATAATACCTACAGACAATTTTTCCACTTCTATTTACAAAATGGAACTGTTCCATAGTGTAAATATATATCATCCTGCGACAATATCAAATCTTGTAGGGCTTCTAAACATTAATTAAGTATATGTTTAATTTACCTAAATTCGTATAAAAGAGCCATTAATTCAAATGATGTTCCCTTTTTCTTTGATTGCAACTATACCTTAGTCTTAAGCATTACACCTAAAAGCCCCATGAGACCTAAATTGAAAACGTATAGGACAAAAAAAGCAACTAAAAATCACCTAGCAAACCGGCCCAACTCAAATTAATACTATTTTAAACCCTATTGTTAAAATTATAACATAGAACAAAATTTGAAAGACATCAGAAACTCAATTTAATAAAAATCGTGTCTAATATAAGTTTATCTGCCTTCTTTAGTAACTCACAAATCACAAAAAAACCATTATCCGAAGGAACCTGTCTCCTGCCTGTTAAAAGTTAAAAAGCTTACTTCTGGCAAATTCCTGCTAAATATGGTGGCTTTGTTAATATGAGTTACTGTTACTCACGGCGACACACGGTCTTGTTTTTGTATTCTTCGTGGTTGCATTGTAAGTAACTTTTAGTTCTATATTTTCATACATCGCGTTTGTAACATAACTATATTTTTAATCCAAATTTGAAATGGGTCTGGGGGGCAGCTGTCCCTCTGTCTGCGCCAGTGGATGGAACACGAATGACACATATACCCAAATTTTCATATTGGAAACACTTCAGAAGTCTTCTAAAATATAACACATTTTTACAATTTGTACATTTATAAGGGTACCTAATTCTAAGACAGTTTTCAATTTATTTTACAGAAAACCCTATTAAACATTTCAAATAAAATCGATCCACAACAATAATAAGCTCAAACGGATTGACAAAAAATGATAACCGAATTGAAAATCAATCAGAAGTTAATCGAAATTTTTGTTTCTTATTTGACAAGCAATTTTACTTTACTTTTACTTAACTGACCACGTATTTAGAACAAATAGATAATAAAGATCATATTTGTACAGATCTAAATAAATTTATATATATATATATATATATATATATATATATATATATATATATATATATATATATATATATATATATATATATATATATATATATATGTATTGAAAATTAGTTTTACTTGATCCTCAAACTACGAAATGTTCGCAATAACAAAAAGTTCGTTAGAAGCGGGTTCACAAACGTTCGTCTCTATACGTCTGCTTTTTAAAGTGCTAAAAAACTTAAAACAATTTCCAAAATTCTAAGATTTATATATATATATATATATATATATATATATATATATATATATATTTGTATATATATATATATATATATATATATATATATATTTGTTTGTATATATATATATAAATATATATTTATATATATATATATATATATATATATATATATATATATATATATATATATATATATATATATATATATATATAAATATATATATATGTATTTATATATATATTTATATATATATATATATATATATATATATATATATATATATATATATATATATATAAATCTTAGAATTTTGGAAATTGTTTTAAGTTTTTTAGCACTTCGAGCAGACGTATAGAGACGAACGTTTGTGAACCCGCTTCTAACGAACTTTTGTTATTGCGAACATTTCGTAGTTTGAGGATCAAGTAAAACTAATTTTCAATATATATATAATATATATATATATATATATATATATATATATATATATATATATATATATATATATATATATATATATATATATATATATATATATATATTGATACTAAATTTATTTAGATCTGTACAAATATAATGATCTTTATTATCTATTTGTTCTAAATACGTCGTCAGTTAAGTAAAAGTAAAGTAAAATTGCTTGTCAAATAAGAAACAAAAATTTCGATTAACTTCTGATTGATTTTCAATTCGGTGATCATTTTTTGTCAATCCGTTTAAGCTTATTATTGTTGTGGATCGATTTTATTTGAAATGTTTAATAGGGTTTTCTGTAAAATAAATTGAAAACTGTCTTAGAATTTGGTACCCTTATAAATGTACAAATTGTAAAAATGAGTTATATTTTAAAAGACTTCTGAAGTGTTTCCAATATGAAAGTTTGGGTATATGTGTCATTCGTGTTCCATCCACTGGCGCAGATAGAGGGACAGCTGCCCCCCAGACCCATTTCAAATTTGGATTAAAAATATAGTTATGTTACAAACGCGATGTATGAAAATATAGAACTAAAAGTTACTTACAATGCAACCACGAGGAATACAAAAACAAGACCGTGTGTCGCCGTGAGTAACAGTAACTCATATTAACAAAGCCACCATATTTAGCAGGAATTTGCCAGAAGTAAGCTTTTTGATTTTTACCAGGCAGGAAACAGGTTCCTTCGGATAATGGTTTTTTTGTGATCTGTGAGTTACTAAAGAAGGCAGATAAACTTATATTAGACACGATTTTTATTAAATTGAGTTACTGATGTCTTTCAAATTTTGTTCTGTTATAATTTTAACAATAGGGTTTAAAATAATATTAATTTGAGTTGGGCCGGTTTGCTAGGTGATTTTTAGTTGCTTTTTTTGTCCTATACGTTTTCAATTTAGGTCTCATGGGGCTTTTAGGTGTAATGCTTAAGGCTAAGGTATAGTTGCAATCAAAGAAAAAGGGAACATCATTTGAATTAATGGCTCTTTTATACGAATTTAGGTAAATTAAACATATACTTAATTAATGTTTAGAAGCCCTACAAGATTTGACATTGTCGCAGGATGATATATATTTACACTATGGAACAGTTCCGTTTTGTAAATAGAAGTGGAAAAATTGTCTGTAGGTATTATATCGAATATAACAGTTACCTACCCTTAAAAACTGAGGTAGCACCAAGTTGTCTTTAACGTCCAAAGATGCGAGTTAAAGGAATTTAATAACAACTGAAAAAGTTAAACCTCTTAAAAGAATTCTGAATAAATCTATAAAAATATTTACTAGCTTTTAATAAGATATGTTATGCAGGCCCTATAAAAAAATTAATATTGTTTGTTACAAAATAATTATAAATATCAAATCAGCAATTCAAAATGTTATATTGTGTATATGTTATAACATTCAAATATAAGTTTTAATTTAAGAAATCAAATACATAACCATGGTATTCATTTCAGGGACCATGTAAAGACTGTGCGGTGTTGCACTAACATAGGTCATAATTCTATTTACAAAGTGTAATAATTTATAATCAACTTTTGGCTTACCCTCCCCCGGAAAATGCAAATATTTTAAATTACATTGGTAAAAAAAAATGGTTTTGCAAAAATTAACATCATGGATCAACAATAAATAGTTAGACATTCTGATGGAGGGAAGGGGAACAAAATAATGGCAATATTTGCAGTTATTACGACTTCAATTTATATTGCGTTAGCGTTATTAGATCTTTTGTTAACCCTGTGTACTCAGTGGTATACTCCTTGTATACAATTTAAATACACTTGTAATTTTTACTCAAAACTTCACTTTTTAAAATCGTTTGATAATTAATTTCTGTGCCTAAAGTCAGAGTTAAATTAGAAAAATCATCCATTTAAAAAATTGAAAATTCTGTACAAAATTTTATACGGTAACATAAATCTCACTTATATTTAGGTTAGGGACCAATATAAACAGGCAGATAAAAGTAAACGAGAAGAAACGGATGCGGAAAGGCGAGCAAAAAATTTGGAAGAAGCAAAGAAAATTATAATTGAAGAAAATAAATCGTTGCCTTTAGCTGAGAAAATTAAAATTGTTAAAGGTAATATGTTCAGATAATTATATATAATATAACATAAAACATCTATTTCTGGAAGAAGCATTTCCTTGGAGGGTTTTAACGAATATTTTAGCTCAGTGGCCGAAAACATAATCAAGATGTTACCTTATATTTCTCACAAGGTATCGGACCTCCTGAACAAAATTAATACACCATCATCTAGCTTTTTTCTCTATCCAACTACAGAAACTGAGGTTTTTGATGTCAGAAATTTAAAGCAGTCCAACGCTACTGATTTTTATATTTTAAATAGGCATATGCTCTTTGAAACATTAGATATTTTAGTTGGTGCCCTTACCAAGCTTATAAATAATTGTTTTTCTGAGGGAGTTTTTCCCAGTGCTTTCAAAATTTCAAAAATTACACCTTTACTTAAAAAGGGTTACCGCCCATTTCAATGATTGTGATATTGTCCATGGTAATCGAAGGAACGATTGGCCAAATATTTTAGGACTCTCTGTTTGACACCTCACAATTCGGCCATTCTGGATGTTGTTGGGGGCATGTCGGGGGACTTGAGAGTAATAAGCATCCTATTATTACTCTGTGATTTGACAAAGGCCTTTGACTGTGTCTCCCACGACATCCTGCTGGAGAAGTTGACATACTTCGGAATTAGAGGGCTAGGTCTGGATGGTTTTAGATCTTACCTTTCTGGGAGACTACAGTGCGTTACTGTTAATAGTCAGGTTTCTTTCCCCAGGTCCGTAACACATGGTGTGCCACAGAGGTCTGTCTAGTTCAGTGTTCCCTCCAATCTTGCCAGCATATCTGTAAAGCAAACTTGGAAATGGTTTCTCGTTAATAAATTAAAATTAAATCCAACAAAAACTGAAAATCTTATTGTAAGTAGCAATAATAGACTTACCTGGGGTAAGACTTGTAAACTACTGGGAATAGTTTTAGACGATTCCTTGTCTTGGTCTGCCCATGACAAGACCTTGAGTGGTAAACTTTCTTCATCATTGTTTGTTTTAAGGCAAGTAAAGCATTTTGTTAACCCAAATGTACTTAGAATCGTATATTTTACATCACATATGGAATAATTGTATGGGAAATGCAGTTGACTCAATTAGTTTTTTTTCCTTGCAGAAAAAAGCTATAAGACTAATGGCTAATGCTGGCTTAAGGGATCACTGTCAACCCTATTTTAAAAATCTTAAAATTATGCCTTTACCTTTAATCTATATTTATTACATGCTATTGGAAAAACACTCTAACTCAAATTTGTTGACACTACATTTGGAAACTCATGACCATAACCCCATTACATTACATCTTGTTATGTTACTGGCAATCACTTAATCTAAACTGCTGGAGCTTTGCAGTGCATCATGGAATTTGATGGCCGAATTCCAAACTTAATCTCAAAGAACACATGATACATTTAAATGCGGTTTTCATCATATTTACATAGAGAGTGGTATTAACTGTAGTTTTGGTCAAATTTTATCGCTGGGTAATTTAAAAAAAATGCACATAGTGGTCTAATTCTAATAAATCAGTTAAGGCTCGGTTTAGGGTGTTTCTCATATTTTCTCGATTATATTGTAGAGGAATTAGGATTTTATTGAGAAACGTGACCTTCCGATTTTGTCACCCTGTATCTGATTAAAATGTATTCGAAACATTTTCTATAGAGACAAAAAAATATATAAATACCAAATTCTCAACTAGTTAAATTAATGTTCAGCTATTTTTTTATATACTAAAAAACTACCCATTATTTTTTTGAAAACGTAATAAAAATGCAAGTAATAGCATAAAAATCTACTTCCTTTATATTGAAAACTTTCCAAAAGTTAATCAGTTGATCAACCTAATTTAAAACCAAAGCTGTCTTGGTTTTGGTCAATTAAAAATCATGGTTCTTGGACAGAGACCGTGTCAAATTGGAATTACTATCCGACGTTCAATTGCACAAGGTATCTTCAGGGATTTTTACTCCACGAGATCTGAGCACAATGTATAGATCTCGTGCAGTAAAGATCTCTGAAAATGCCTAGTGCAATTCCAGGAGAAACGACGGATAGTTATTCAAATTTGACTTGGCCGTATTCTAATTAGAGCATTTAGTAATTAAAACCTCAATTTGAATCTAAGATGTATAATACATTTCTTTAATACTGTTCAACTAACATAAATATTTTACACACAACATAGTAAAGGTTGTAATTTTTTTAATAATCTATATATTTTAAATTATATAAACAAATAACTTACGGAAATGATATAAACTATACAAGTTTGCCGTATATGCCCCGATTGTTTTGATTATAAGGAAACTTTTTGGATCTATGAAAATTTGTGGATCTATGAAAAAAACGTTTGCTTTTCTTTACACTCCCAATAAAATTTTTATTTTAGTTTTAGCGTGAAAAAGTTATTCTGAATTATATTTTGCTGCCAATTCTGAATTCTATTTGAAGACAGGATTCTTTTATTTTGGTTTATGAAAATTATGAGGTCTGGTCTATTATACCACGAGAGAAACGAGACAAGAGTCGAGTGAGACAAGGGCATTCTCGACAAGATGAGAGGAGGTTTTTCTCTTTGTTACTAAGAGAAGCCCTTCTCTTGTCTCGTCCTATCTTGCATTAAATAATTTAGTTAATATTGTTGATTTCTTACATTGCAACTTCCTGTTGCCAATAATAATATACATTTAAGAAATCAGGTTCTTGGGTTTAGACCGTGTCAAATTGGAATTACTACCCGACGTTACGCCTTCGATTGCACGAGGCATCTTCAGGGATCTTTACTCCACGAGATCTGAGCACTGAATGAGCTCGGAGAGATTCAGGCGGGCTTTATACCCGACTTGTGCTCGCCGCACCGTGACCCTGTGTTAAGATCGGTTTCCACGTGTGATGTAGACCGTAACCCTTATCTCTATTGAAAATTTTTTGTATGTTTAAAAATTTCAATAGATTCCCTAATTTTTCATTTATAAAATCCTGGAACTGTTGCTAGAACCTTGGTTTCCTTTACATTTATAATATGGCCAGTGGTATGCTGGTGTTCAGCTACAGCAGATGTGTTTCTTTTTAATACATCGTTCATGTTCCTTAAGTCTAGTTGATATTGAGCGTCCTATTTCTTCCACATGCACTTCTCCACAGGAGCAAGGAATTTTATATACTCCTTCTGTTTCAAAACGTGCAATATCTTTCGGGGATTGCAAGCATTTTCCAATCTTCTTATGTGTATTGTAGATTCTACGTACGATTGTAAGATTGACGGCCGAAGTAATGTCCTATTTTGTCTGTAGTGCCACGTATGTAAGGAAGAACAACACTACCTAACGGTGTCTCCTTATCATCCTCATTCCGCGCAGTTGAATTAATATATTTTCTAATTGAACGCGTAATATCTTCAGTGCAATAGCCATTCCCTCTGAGAGCTTCGGTCATTTTCAATGTTTCCGATGTTAGAGAATCTTGATCAGAAGTCGAAATAGCTCTAAATGGTAGTGAGTTAATAACCGATTTCTTTTGTGCTGGATGGTGCTGGAAATTTGCATTTAAGTACCTATTTGTATGCGTCGGTTTTGTGTACACAGAATGTCCTAATGTACCGTATTCCTTCCTTTGAACATATACATCTAGAAAGGGAATTGTCCTATTAGATTCAATTTCCATTGTGAACTTGATATTATGATGTTGTTGATTGTGGTGATCCAGAAATATGAGAAGATTATCCTGTCCATGAGGCCATACTACAAAACCAAAACAAAAGTCCTTACCACACGAAGAATGCTGGACCAGAGCCGCACCGTCAATATCCTTGAACATCAGTTGGAACACGTCGACTGTTTTAATTATCTGGGTAGCATGTTGAAGGCCAGTGACAGTATCGATACGGAAGTCCGTAATCGTATCATTGCAACATCCCGAGCTTTCTGGAAGCTCCGCAATAGAGTATTCCAAAACCACGACTTATCAATTAGTACCAAGCTCGCTGTTTATCGAGCCATAGTTATTCCAACCTTGTTATAAAGTTGCGAAACGTGGGTGCCATACGCCAGACATACTGCCCTCGAACGGATTCTACAAAGGCATCTAAGACAGATATATATATCGAAGGCGAAACATCGGATAGTTATTCCAATTTGACACGGTCTAAACCCAAGAACCATGATTTCTTAATTGACCAAAGCCAAGAAAGCTTCCGTTCTAAGTTATAATAAACATTTGTTGAATATAATAGGATACATTAAATGTAGTAAATGTTTATCTTGATAGTATGATTAGTAGTAAGTAATAAAACTAAATATTAAGGTTTGATTAATCTCATTAGCTTCTCTGATTTTAAATTAAAGGTTTGTTATTCATTTCTTTGCGGTTCACCATATTGTCAAGATATTAACATAACGTAAATTTAAATGGTTAAGGGTTCCCCTGAATTTGATGAACGAAATGTCAATATAAGTATAGAACTCAGATTAAAGGTTTTAAAAAATCTATGTTATAGAAGTATTAACGACAAATTAGAGCTTTTCATAAAAAAAAATTAAAATGTCAGCTGGTCAAAATATTACATTCAATCTTCTAAACAGAATAATTCCAATTTTGTTCGAAAGACTTTACAGGCCGGAAATGACTACAGAATTTTATCAAAAATAAATAAAGTATACATTAAAGTTTGATCGACGTTGTGTAAAACGAGTATAGTTTGTTGAAAGAAATTTCTTAATTCAGGATTACCTGATAATTTTAGTATTGCTTAACTTGGATCATGCAACATCTTTTATCGCAACAAGGATTTTTCTGAGTATAATTATAGACTGGGCAAAACATAAATAAAACAAACTTCCAAGTTAACTTTACAGTTGAGACAGCATCCATATAATTGGATTTTAATGGTAAGTGTATAGATAATATACAGATCTATGAAGTTAGGTCATGCTAAATCGAGAAAAGGTTTTTAATAATAAATATATTTATTTGATTTATTACAAAAATATTACCTAACAATTTAAACTTGCGATATCATTTATTTCTAAATTATACAAAATTGTGCAAAAACTCAGTGGCGGCTATTCAGGTCAAGTAGGTGAAGTGCTACTTCACCAGTAAAAATAAACAAGCAAACATCTAACTATATTTATTATATATATCTCTTAAAATTTTAGTTTTTACATTCATTTATTCACCTAATTGGTAAAAAATAAACTGTAAACTGTACATCTCGAATAAATATTTTACTTGACCGTTGGAAGCATGTCTTTTTAAAACTTTCAATCGAACTTTATTATAACTATAACAGTGGCGCTAACCGCTTTGACTTTGCTGGAGGTGCTATGTTTAGTTTATGATTTTCCTACTATATTGCCATGACAACGCGTATCCGATGATGTCGAGCCCAGTTAACTTGACTGTATTGTGTTATATTTATTTATGGTGTTGTTACAACTTCAAATTCGAAGTTAGTAAATGTGATTCTTCAAGACTGGAATAAATTAAAAGACGTCTTTGAATTTATTACCAACTGTGACAGATCTGATGAAAAATCAATCCGCCTTGCGAAAGGATTTTTAGGTGAGATGAACGATTTTGAATTCACGTTTCTGGCATTAGTGTTTAATGACCTTTTCTCAATCACGGACATGCTATTTGACGTTCTTCAAAAAAAAATCGCTTGTCACTCATTTTTGCATATCCAATATAAAACGAGGTCGTGAGGCGCTCTTTAAAAAAAGAAATGAACATTTTTTTAATGCCATGTTTGATAAAGCAAATTCTATTACAGAAATAAATCATTACAAACGTGAGCTTGCTAAGCTTTCACCTGAAGAAATTAGTATAGAACCCTTTTTTATGAAATATTGGATCATATTTTAATGGAAATGACACTAAGATTTCAAGACTGTGAAAAACTTACATTTTCATGTTTATCAGGTTCTGCTAAATTTTCCGAATATAGTTTAAATTTTCCGACTGGCCCGTTTGAAAATTTGTTATAGTTATATAGGGAAATATTTTCAAAAATTCAACGACTTAAAAATGAGCTTGGTCTTATTTTTGCCAATGAGAGTAATTGGAATATATCGTTGCAAGAGCAAGTGAAAAAAATTAATAAAAATAAATATATTTTTACCGAAGCATGTTTTCCCTTATTTTGACAATACTGTCGACAAGTGCTTCAGTGGAAAGAAGCTTTTCTTGCTTCAAATGTGTAAAAACTTATTTAAGAAATACAATATCTCAAGAAAGACTTACTTCTCTTGGCAATATTTCAATTCAAAAGGAATTTCTGGAGGAGATTAGGGCAACTCATCCAATTTATGAGGATGATTTTGCAGGATAAATTTGCTGCTATGAAGGATAGGAGAATTGATTTAGTATACAAAATTTAGGTAAGTCGTAAAAAAATATTCTACCCCCTCCACATATAAAAAAATTCTGGAAAAAAAATTATTGCAATATTTTCTTGCTTCATTTGCACTTCACTTACTTTTTCACCCGCGAGCCGCCACTGCAAAAACATGTATTGGCTGACTAACCAACAACAACCTTTGTATTGGAATCGGAGAGTACTTTCTACCATGCTTTCTCTGATTGGCAATAGTTGTTTTTTGAATTCCAACAGTTTTCCATTTTTTTTCGGGTGTGGAAAAGTCGTTACTGCTCATGTAACCAGAATATTTCTTCCTAAAAAAAATTATGAGTACTATAAAAGTGACTTTGTGGTTTATTCAGAATGTCAAATACTTTCCTAATTTTATGAGTTAGTAATAAATGCACACCGTGCATGCTATTTTAAGTGCCAGTTGAATAAAAGTAGAGAAGAGCAAATATACACACACAGACTAATAAATAATTACTACTACCGGGAAGATGGTTGTAGGCAACCAGTAAACGTTTGCAGCAACAGCGACTGGAAGACATCCGAAAATGTTGACCTGTGAAAGGACTTAGAGTAGCCACTTGGAATGTGGGGGTCTCTTAGAGCGTGGGAAATTACATTTACTTGAATGGGTACTAATCAAATAAAAAGTTGACATATGTGGAATAGCTGAGAGTCACTGGAAAGACAAAGGCCATTTTTAAATAGCTGATCACAAAATGTGTATATCCGGAGCTGAGACCACAGGGGAAAAAGAAGTAGTAAAGAAGAAGATGGCAAAATATGTGCATGAATATGTCCCAATCAACGAAAGATTGATCAAAATAACTTTCAACGCAAAGCATAGTAAATTTCATATTCTACAGATCTAAATGCTACCGGCGGCAAATGATGAGGTTGAAGAAGTGTACAGTCTCAGAGAATATAACTGGAGACATACCAAAATTTCGTTTACCCGGATCTTCCCTCGTAATGAATATTTCAGTACATAAGTCGTTAAGTAATATATATATATATATATATATATATATACATCCTACCAATATTTTACCAGATTCCACACTTGATATTTTATTTGGCCACCGTTTTGTTTCGCCATTTTGATTATGTACCGGAACTTTACGAGTTTGTCTCTATATCACACATATTGTTTGCACAAAATTTGATAATTATGTAATAGATAGTATTTTGGGGCTAATTTTTTGAATAATTTATTAGGCCGTCATTTTGTTTTGCTATCTTGGATTCATATCAAAATTTTACCAGTTTTTTCTTATATAACACTTAATTTTTATTAATATTATTTTTAACACTTCACTAGACTGCCATCTTGTTCCGCCATACTACATTTTTATCCAGACATTACCAAGTCATATGGCCCTTATTGTTTGACCAAAATTTGAAGTCAATCGGTTAACTAGTTTTTAAGCTATCCCTCGAACTGACCAACTGACAAACAGCCAGACTGGCAGTCAGACCGACGGAAGTGATAAAACGTATTTGTTGGCATCTAGAGACGTTAAAACGTGCAGATATGTAAAACCTGGTGATTTTTTCACGATCAAAAACAAGTTTGGCCGCCATCTTAAATTAGTACCACATCTATCTGTTTATCCCTATACCATAATTAATTATTGCACAAAATTTGAAATCAGTCCATTGGGTAGTTTTTTCAGGCTGAAATTTGAAATATTTTATCAAGCCGTCATTTTGTTTCGTGATTTTGGAATCAAATCAAAATCTTACCAGTTGATTTTCTACTAATGCTCGATTTTTGTGCAAAATTTAAGATTAATTGGATAAATAGTTTTTTTAGTAATAATTTGTTTAACATTTCACTAGACCGTCATTTTGTTTCGCTATTTTCGGATTGGAATCAAAATTTTACCAGTTGATTTTCTCATAAAATTCAACTTTTGTGCCAAATTTGAGGTTAATTCGATAACTAGTTTTTTAGTAATATTTTTTCACATTTCGCTAGGCCGCCATTTTGTTTCGCAATATTTTATTTTTATAAAAATTTTACCCGGACATCCCCATATGACCCTTAATTTTCGGTCACAATTTGAAGTCACTCGGAATAGTAGTTTTTTAGCAATGCTGCGAACAGACCAACAGGCGGACCGACAGAATTGAGAAAACATATTTTTCGGCATCTGAGGACCCTGAAACGTAAAGATCTGAAAAAATCTCGGAGGGTGATTTTTTCACGATTACAATACGAGTGAAGTAGAAAGAACCTACTCTTATCATAGAAGACTGGAACGCAAAAGTTATAAACACAACACAAGACGAACAGTTACGAGGAATTTTATGTAAATTCAAGTTGGAAAGTAATATTAGATCAGAATGATTTCTACGATAGTTTTAGTACCATTTTTCTGGTACTCTAGGTAGAGTTAGAACGTTGGAGCAATAAAAAAGTCTTCCTGTGCCATGAACTACAACATATCAAAATGTTTAAAAAAATTAACTGAGGGCCAAATTATATTTAAGAAGAACCATGGTTTTACGTAACGTCATTGACACTTTTGCTTCCGTGAAACTGTAATCAATGTTGTAATTAATTATTGACAGTGTCACATGAGGTCCAGACAACTTTTTTATACTAACAAATTAACTTTATTTTATAGAAATGTCAACAGGGTGGATGATGATGTCGTCATGTTCAAAAAACAAAAAGTGGCAAATGACAAAGTAACATTTATTTTGAAATATGTTCTCAAATAAGTTAGTAAAGCATAAAAATGATCCTCCTAGCATGATTTTTTATATGCTACGTCGTGTATAAAGTAATACATGAAACTGTATAATAACCAGTCCTAATGTCTAACCCGAACTAAACTTTTGGCAGGGTTCACTTTCTTTTTGCCAGGGCTGATATTTCATATATTTTCCTAAATACATATTTTAATGTTTTTACAAAACAATTTTTTTTACCAGCCCTGGCCAATCCTCCGTGGCTTTGTAAATCAATGGGGCATAAAAACATTTTTATGGCTCACTTCATTTCTAAAAAATCCCTTTTTGGAGCTTTGATTAAATCCTGGTTAAATCTTTAAAGCAAAAAACTGTCAACGTTGTATATTGTCTATTCATATTTCAAAAGTTCTACATATTGTTACACATTTTTAATATTTATAATCATTTAATTTTTAAAAATGTTATACAATTTTTAAATAAGTTAATTGTTAATGAACGAAAAAGAAGTTCGTAGTTATTAAGCATCGAAAAAATTTTTGAAATTGGAAATAAAAAATAATAAATCAAAATGTCAAGCTGTCAAAAATTCTGTGTATCCTGCAATGAAATATAACTAAGTTAACCATAATATGTGATAAATGTGAAGAAAATTACTGCAGAAGATGTTCTAATTTATCTTTAAAAGAATTTAATTGTGTTGTGATAAATTTAAGAGAACTTAAATTCTTTTGTTGAGTTTGTGATATCCCAAAAAAATACTCTTGAGATGTATTCCCTACTCAAGATGAGAAGGCAGAGACACCTAAATTATTATCACCTGTTTCATTCGTCAACTTAGAACAACTAAATCAAATAATTTCTAAACTTAATAATACTCTAGAGAGACCAACCTCAATGAAACAAACATAGATCTTGTTCGATTCTTTTCTTCCGATGATTATATCAAAATTGCTACTAATCAAAAGGTAAAAACAGTCAAGGATAGTGACATCCACAAGGTATTAACGATCGAAATTTGGATAAAGATTTGTATTCACACGTTTTAAAAACAAGTGTATTACATACTAGTCTATAGAAAGTTCTAAACGTCAATACGTTAAATGACAATGAAAATGTCATTCAAAACGATATATTATCAGATAACCTTTATGAAAAAACCTGTTTCACCTAGGAAAGTAACAAATAATAATAAAACAAATATTCCATTATAGCAAAAAAAAGTTCTTATGATAATAGGCAGTGAAATTAAAATCAACCAAAAAAGTCCTAAAACTAGTTGTTAAGAGAATCCAGATAATATTCAAATTTATTGTTGTACAATCTTTGTTTCCAGATTACAGAAATAAAATAAATCTAAGACGTATTTTATAAGCATGAATTAATAGGTAGACGATAGGTACTATGTAATAAAACACCGAATCCCCAACTTTTACGTCCATAACTAAACAATAATGAAATAATTTTATATTCAAACTTGTAACTTGTATTTTTAAAAACTTTATTTTTATTTAAAACACGAAATTACAATGAATGTTGACCGATCTAGAGCTACTTAATGACTAAAGATGGTTACTCATTCTCCTGTATTTATATAAAAATAGTGCTGAAATAGCAAGAATGAATGAGTAATTGGAAATACAATGCTTAATTCTAAATGATTCATCGGAAGTGGCCATATAATTAAATAATGCATGTCATATAACCTCACTTACCTATTTCTATCGTAAAAGATAATGCGACATTGCCGAGAGTTCTTGATCTTTCCAATATGTTAATATTTTTAGAAATAAAATTTATTTGTCGGCAATGAAAAAATAATACCATAATATTTGGTTTCGTAATTTTCATATTGCAAAACCAAGTTTAGCGAAAAAAATGTGTGATGGTTTATATAATGATCCGTTTTTAAGATAGATCTAGTGCTATTAAAATATCTATGGTCTTATCTCAGTATCTCTGACGTAAGACATTTTTCGTCGACATTGGCTACGTCATCTGTCAAGGTCACCTGTCGACTGTCATTTGCCAAGGTCATATTTTTTGGATGAGCTCCGATGCAGGATGGCGTCATAAACATTTTAAAAAGAGTTTGGTGCCGAGCTGGTTCTGAGATACGGCCTTAACGAAGGTACGTTGCTGGTTATGCTTTAGGTATGTAATAGATCCTAAACGCCCTCTATTGACCTATAAAAAAGGAATGAAAAAAGCAATTACGGTTGAGGATAGAAATTTCTAGATTTAATAAGTAGAATTTAATACACAATTTGTTAATATTTTTAATTAATAAAACCACATCTATTTAAAACTAATATTCAGTAATATTCCGGAAAAAGAGACATGTATGATATATTAATTATAAATAATTACGAAATGGTAGTGGCGGGTTCATGATTTAAAAAATGTTATCTACGCGTCTACTATGGAAGTACCCGAGAAACAACACTGAAAAATATCTAATTGACGTTTCGGGAGAAAGTCTACCCCGTCTTCAGCAAAACCTTTAGTTTTTATTTTTAGTTTTGCTGAAGACGGGGATAGACTTTTTTTCAACGTCGTTCCTCGGGTACTTTCATAGTGGACCCAGAACTAAAGACTACATATTAAAATTTTAAGGTAAATAGATATTTTTAAATATTTTAATTTTGTATTATAATTGAGGCGTCAAACCGAAAAAAATTACTTTCTTCTTATATTAATTATAATTATTATTTCCCATATTTTATGGCGTAGAAAGGAAATATAATCGTCAATTTAAATAAAACACAATTTTTATAATAATTATTCATTAAACCATAAAGTACATGGCTTTTGTTAACATTATGTATCATTTTAGCTAAAAATAATTCCACATGTTACAGCAACATAATTCTATATTATTGGGATGTAATTTGGAAGATAAACAATATTAAATATTATTAATCTGTTTTTAAACGTTGTTTTTACGATTTGAATACCAGGCTCAACATCAACACAGAAGTTTTCTTGTTTATAGCTCAGTCTATGTGTATGAGAGGAAAAAATGTTACAAGGTAGACGTCATGTTTGAGAACCGGTTTAAACTATATCCGTGTTTTTATCAATGCAGCTATTATGTGATTTGTAAAGTCCTAACCTCTTAACTATGTGATTTGTCACTTTAATACCTATTTTATGAGAAAAATATCGGGCTCTTTGTTTTCTGTAATTCTTCCTCGTAAAAACAACTGAGTATAGGACGATTTTCTAAATAATTTAATAGATATATCTTAGGATAAGTAATTTTAACTTTAGCTATTTTAAATAGCTCAGTTCTCCAGTTTGGCGTATATCCTTTTTGAAAAACATCTTTTTATTTACTTATTCGAACAATAACACCTACTTTAAATTTTAATTTTCCCATTACTTTGATATGTCCATAAACAGAGTACAAAAGTTTTTTTTTGGATTTATTAACACATTTAGGGTTCATACCGATAGTTCTATGTTTCGTATCATTATATACATCTGTGACTTAATCCAGTTTAAATAGTTTTTCTTTAAAAGTTTGGATTACTCGTTCTGCAATAGATGCTTTTAAGACACTAAATATATGCATATTTTTTCATCGGATTTTGAAACTGAGTTGTAATATTATTCTTTCGCATTATCAGAAATAAGCTTGGGAATTCGGTTTGCATTTTTTAGTATACTTTTCATCTTTAGCATATTTTGATTTTATAGGTCTAGTCTAAAGATTGAAAAACACTGAATATATACTAAAATATATTTAAATCCCCTATTTTCCGAGAATCAAGCTGAGCGAGATCTGTAGCAAAAGTATCATCGAATCCATACTGAACTGAACGAATCTCTTAAATTTAAGGCGGGGTGGCCTATGGAGCTCCTTAACGACTTGTTCTCTGGCTTTCGTAACCGAAGACATGTTCGATGCCATATAATAATAATTGAGTAATACAGCGATTTATATAGCGGTTGAATCAACATAAGTCTTGTTAGCTGTATGTAAAAAAGGCATACGAACTATCATATTACTACTTCTTAATTCTTCAAATCTTTTTCCATCTCCTCGCTGATAGTAAGACATTTACTTTTTACAATTTCTACCGTTTTCTGTAGTTGTTCCACAAACGATTCAACGTATTGCTTGTTTACAGCATTTCCCTCTACTAGTGCTTTAATATCATACATTATTATACATCATTGTGAAAGGTATTGCCGACCCTGTTTGAATAGGTTTACGAGTAGAAGACAATGAATGTCCGTTGTTCATGGTTACAGTAGTAATGAACAAGGTGCTTGCTATCTCATTCATATGATTTCCATTCTCAGCATCCTTTCTACCTATCTACTAGATACATTCACAACGTTGTAATAGATCCTCTAGGTTTTCATTATATTCCATCACTAAGGCAGATCATGATTTAGCCTTCGGCCCAAGGTTCTTCAAGGATATCTAAGTTTAGAAGCTTCTTCACTAGCGGAAGCTGGTGATTTAATAGAAGTAGATGCAGCTCCTGGATTGAGTAGTGGCTTTATATGTATTTTGTGTTTTTCCGACCTAGTACCTTTTACTTGTCCTTTTTGCTCATTATTTTTTTCTAGCTGCATTCGTTTTTGTTAAAACATCTTGAAAATACTTCGAATCATTATCATTACTTTTTTGTAATAGGTCTGCCAGCATCTATAATCTTTCTTTTAACATCTTTGTCTTCTTTGCTAAGCATGGATGACATTATTTACAGCTCTGAAACGGTTTTAAATAATAAAAATAATTTAACAATACACAAAATATATATGAAAAAGTATTTGTGCTATCATCTAAGGCGAAGTTTAGTAAAATATGCTCTTACACTCTCAAATCTCAATAAAGTAAATATGAACAATTTAGAGTAATTGAAATTTATATATAGTATACATCAATCTAAAGCCTAAACTATAAATTATTAAAATTTCATAATTTAATACAAAAAAAAAAGTATAATACCTTCACGATAAATATAAACTAAAACTATCATTCAATATGAAACATTACTAAACACATACCATTAAAATGCTAAAGATAAACAATAAATAAAGCTTATATATGAAAATATATTATTTACTAACTACTGCTTTATAGAGTTAATTAACATCGATATGTGTTTATATTTGTTCTTGAAAAGCTCTATAATGTTAATAATCTTTAGGTTAGAAAACAACGCGTTGTAGAGACGCACAGCCTGATATGTAAACTCTTTCCGCCTTGACTGGGAATAGTCAGCTATGTGCGATGTCGGAGATATGATCGAATTTTCGCAGTTTGAATATAAATCGCACACAAGAGTTCTGTACCTTCTGAACTCTTTGTGTTTCAATATTATTCAGAAATGGGCCAATGACAAAATTGCGATAGTTGAAATGAGATAAAAGTAGTAGTTTAGGTAACATTTTTTTTCAGTTTAAAGGATAAGATATCTTAATTTGCTTGAGGTTTAAGATTTATATATGCTTTTTGATGAATGATGAATTTAAGTTTATTATTTAATATTATTCCCAACAATTTGGCAGATTTTAAGATAAAGATACTTTAGTGTGGTTGACTACAATTCAGAACATTCTCCAACCTCTCAGCTCGCTCGCCACCAAACATAACCACGGACTTTTAAGCGTAAGGTTGTGCTTTCTTGAGAGCACCCCAATTTCGGACAGCACAGTCTTAACAATATACTCTGAGGAATGATAGTCGAACACCCCAAAAAAAGGCAGTTGTCAATATTTAACAAAACACAACACTGGAATTTTTAAAGAAGATGCCAAAAAACTCCCAATAAACTATCCAAACGAGCACTCACAGATCGAGACATCGAACGATTTGCTCGTCGTTTGAAATAACTTATTTTGAGAGGTGTTTATATACCATATATACCTAAAAAAATTAATGTGGTGTGCTTAATTTGCACTGGGCTGGAACTCACTGGTTTGTTTACAAGAAAACAGGGAACAATGTTAAGTACTTTGACAGTTCTGTGAACCTAAATCCACCAAAAGAACTTTTTCACTATTTTAAAGACTGTATTTTTTTTAAATAATGATTAGTACCAAACATATAAGTGTGTATATCTTGTATTATATTTTCTTTATAATAAATCCAAATAAAGCAAACGTTTATTTAATTGTCTCTCAGTCATGTCTTAGATGTTCCCGTTGAAAGGTATATCTAGCTGTCTGAGTGTTGATACTGATCCACCAATAGAACTAGATCCTAAATATAGTTATTCTCTAGCTCTGATTTCGCTTCGCACCTGAAACGCTATTTCAAACATTATATTTGATGATGTCGCTAGTGAAAAACGATTAGAAATTATTTTTGCATGGGTCGACAGTTTCAAAGCAACTAATTCGTGATAATGCTAGTGCTGATGTTATGTAAACAAGATGATTTAAACCAAAAACATGTATATGATGATCACGTAAATACCGATTTTTGGATGCGTTTAGAAACATTTGATCAGAGAGCTGGAAAGATAAATATGGATTTCTGGTTTTAGTTATGGATGATGACATTAACATAGGTAGATAAAAAAGCCCTAACTAATTTGCGTCTCTCAGTATACATAGTCTTAATACAGACCACACCTTTACTCTACTGCCATTTTTTTCCTAAATAGGTCCGTTCTAAAAGCCGTTTAAAGCTGTCATTCCTTAAACAAATCTGTTCCAAAAGCTGTTTTTCTCTAAACAGACAGTTGTTATTAAAAACCGTAAAGCCGTTTCAGAGCTCTAAATAATGCCGGTCAAGTTTACTAAAGAAGAAAAATAGGTTAACAAAAAGATTGTAGATGCTACTAGAAAAAAGTATGTGGCAAGGCAAGCGCAAAGTTGACTTTCAACCGACTGAACATATATGCAACGCCAGTACAAAGGAAAGTTGACTTTCCACCGACTGCACAAATATACAGAACAAGTACAAAAAAATCAGATGATGATGAGGTTTTCCATGATCCACAAGAGTATTCAAAATATTACTCAAAAGAGGTTGACTGAGTGTCTAGCACAGTATCCGGAAATAACGAGAGTACTTGTAATTCAGTATCTCGACAAGTCAGATAAAATAGATACCTTATATGTAACTCATGATGCAACTTATGTTTGGTTTATATGTTCGAAAAGAATTTATTTTACACCAGAAGATAATATCGAGATCGAAGGTGTTAAATATCCTAGAACACGTGGGTTATATGAATTATTATTCTTAAAAGGTCCTCACCCGAAAGGTGATGATTGGAAATATTTTAACAAAAACGAATGGAGGTAGAAGAAATAAGAGCCAGAAGAACAAATAAGAGGTTCTAGGTCGGAAAAATACAAATTATATGTAACGCCATTACTCAATCTAGGAGCTGCATCGACTTCTATTAAATTACCAGTTTCCGAAGCTGTAGACTTTTCATTTCAGACATCCTTCAAGAATGACATTGCCTAAGGCTAAATCATGATTTGCTTAGTGATGGAATATAATGAAAAACCTAAAGAGTGTCTATTACAATGATGTCAATGAGCTAGTAGGAAGCCGAATCAGACGAATGAAATAGCGAGTATTCTCGAATAATTGGAAGAGCATGGTGTGATCGAGTTTAATAAGTCGACTACTTAGATAGATCCTTGTTGATTACTATTGTAACCATGAATAAGTTCGGGACATTTATTGTCTTCTACTCGTAAACCTCTTCAAATCATCCGAACACAGTCGGCAATACCTTTCCGAACAATGGTGATTATAATTTTGAAAATCGTAAACTGTTTAATATTAAAGCACCTGTAGAAGGAAATGGTTCTGTAAACAAGCAATTCGTTAGTAAACGGTGGACATTTTAAATAGTAAATGTCTTACTTTCAGCGAGAAGATGGAGAAAATATTTGAAGAGTTAAGAAGTGGTAATAGAATATTTCTTAAAACTTTTTTACATACTAGCAACTAAGACTTATGTTGATTGTAAAGTAGGAGTGCTCCTTAAAACTATCAAAAGTATAAATAGCAGATATGTAACTCTAATTAATGAGGAAATTTTAAAATTGAATGCATTTATTTAAAAAAGATATTTTATCTAGAACTTAATTTAAAATAAACTATCAACCACTGTATAAACCGCTGAATTACTCAATTACTCGTATTATATGGCATCGAACATGTCTACTGTTACGAAAGCCAGAGAACAAGTCGTTAAAGAACTTATAGGGCAGCCCGTCTTAAATTTAGAAGAAGATTTATTCTGTATGGACTCGATAATACTTTTGCTACAGATCTCACTCGACTCCATCAATATGGTCTCGAAAATAGTGGTTTTAAGTATATTCTATATTTAAGTAGAGAGTGATTGTCTGTTTTTCAAAATATCTTTGAACTAGTATACGGAAATGTCAAACCGAATTACGAAGAAGCATATTTATGGTAATTGGAGAAAGAATATTACAACTCATACTTTCAAAATCTGATGGAAAAATATGAAATCCGTAGTACATTTTGTGTCTTAAAAGCATCTGTTGTACAACGAGTAATCCGAACTATTAAAGAAAAGCTATTTAAATTGTCTACGTTACACGGAAGCCATAAGTGGATTAACTTGTTAGAACAAGGCACAGAAGCATATAATGATACGAAACATAGAACTATTGGTATGAAGCCCAAACCTGTTATAAATGTAATGAGAAAAAACTTTTGAACTCTGTATATATTACTGAAGGAGTGGAAAAACAAAAATTTAAACTAGGTTTTATTTTTCGAATAAGTAAATATGATTATGTTTTTCAAAAAGGATATACGCCAAACTGGACTACTGAACTTTTCAAAATAGCTTAAGCTAAAATTACTAATCCTACCACATACCAACCTATTAAATTATTTAGATCGTCTTATTACCGGTTTTACGAGAAAGAATTACAGAAAACAAAACAGCTAGATATTTAAAAAAAGGGGAATAATATTTTTGTTAAGTGCTTAGGATTTGACAAATCACATAATAGCTGGTAGATAAAAACAAGGATATGATTTAAATCGGTTCATTTTTAAATATGACGTCTACCTTGTAAGACTGTGATGACATTTTTTCCTCTCATACACATAGACTGAGCGATAAACATGAAAAATGCTGTGTTGATGTTGAACCAGGTATTGAAAGCGGAAAAACAGCGTTTAAAAACAGATTAATAAACATACCGTTTATATTCCAAATTAAATCCGAATAACATAGAATTACGTGCTGTAATATGTGGAATTCTTTTTAGCTGAAATTATTTATAATGTTAGTAGAGGTCGATGTACTTTATGGTTTAATAAATAATTATTATAAAAATTGTGTTTTACTTAAATTAAAGATTTTATATCCTTTCTACATTATAAAATCTGGCGAATAATAATTAGTGTATCATCTGTTTTCCCGGAAGATTACTAAATAATAAATTAGCACATTTTTTTATCAAATTCAAAAATTCCTATCCTCGGTCGCAATTTGCTTTTTTTCTTTCTTCCTCAGGCGCTATTTTACATGTTTTCACAAATATTTTTAACAGGTCATTAGAGAGCGTGAAAATGTGTAACATTTCTAAAGCTTGAACTGTTACGTCACTTCGTTAAGGCCCTAATGACCAAATTCGGCCCCAAACTGTTTAAAATGTTTATAACGTCATCCTGAATTCCACCGGAAATATGACATTGACAGGTGACCTTGACAAGTGGCCTTGACATATGACGTAGCCCACGTAGACGAAAAAACATCTGACGTCAGAGATGTTGAGATAAGACCCTCCCTGAAGGGTGAGTGTTCCCGAGAGATAAGGTTTTCGAGGGATAGGTGTTCCCGAGAGAAGAGGCGCCTGAAGTAAGGGTATACCTACTAGTCCATCTCTTTTAAATTCTAAACGCGCCATTGCTGCACTGTAAATCATAAGATAAAGGTCCTCCAAAAAGCTAGTATAAGTGGAATATTAGCCGAACTTCATGTGCAGCACCTTTATCAGGAGTCCTTGATATTGTGTGGTTATCTAGTAATAGTAGTAGTTCTATTTCTTGGAGTGTAGCTGTTTATGTGACAGGTTCCCGCTTCATCAGCACCTTGCCATCGAAGTTTCACATACGGTTATGTTCAGCGCCGGTTTTATTTCCCTGCCAAATCCAGCGTCATTTTTACGAGAATCTGGTTAATCTCCAATTTTCTCTTTAGTAAGAGGATTTATCTCTACACTGTTTTTCTTTAGTGGTCTTCTGGTGCTCGGATCAGGCATACTAGGAGTGTAAGCCAGGAAATTCAAGCAAGCAAGGGGGTAGATAGGGGTAAAACTGGCGGTACTGGATTGAATCGTTATCTGTATCTAATCCTCTGTCTTTTACTCACAAAAATTGACTAGGTCAGACATTTATTTATATTATATATATATATATATATATATATATATATATATATATATATATATATATTCTTAATATTATTACTATAGTTACTCTTTTTGTAGGTGAAAAGTATAGAGGCAAACGTATAAAGATATATGGTTGGGTTCATAGATTGCGAAAGCAAGGAAAAAACCTTATGTTTATTACCTTACGAGATGGAACAGGTTTTCTGCAATCAGTATTAAGTAATGACCTCTGTAACACCTACAGTGCGCTTGTGTTGCAGACTGAATCAACAGTTTTGTTGTATGGCACCCTTAAAGTAGTTCCTGAAGGAAAGACAGTGAGTAATAATTCGTTATATATAGTTTTTGAAATACACCAAGGGCAATGCCACAAAATTATAGTAAATTTAATTATTTCGTTTTGATTTTACTCTTATAGTATATACTACTTATAGTGAAATAACATGGTTTATTATTACAAATTTCTGAAAATATAAATGTATTTTAGAGAATATGAATGCATTTTAGCCTCTAGTTGCACTTATAGATCTGTGGTCCCATGGCAAAATCTGGTATGTCCTATTTTCGCAGCAGAGCAGTCTTGAACCTTGATCAAAATCATAGATTTAAACAATCGTTTCTATTTTATAGTTAACATATGTATAAAAACAATTTTTTGAAAAAGTTCGAGCATTTTATCAAACCATCAAAAACTTTCTCTAAAGAATCTCTTTTTCAATAACAACCTATTAATATAAGAATAGGACATATCTAGCCGTATTCACTAAAGTGGTTTAAATTTAGACCAGGTCTAATTTGACAGTTATAGGTCAAACAAGGGAAAATATGCACTCAAAAATGCATTTATTATCGGATAAAAAAAACAGATGTAAAGCAAAAGTATAACAATTAAAATATTATATTATTTACACTTCAAGGTATCCTTAAGATGCTATTTTTTCCAGTAAGTATTACATTAATACAACTATATAGTAAAAGTATTTTTTTAAATAAAATTTTAATATATAGCTAACTAAGCAAACTAACTAAAGAATAAACCTGTTTAAAATTTATTGTTTACGCTATTCAACAAGTTACTTTTTATAATTATATGATGTAACAAATTATCAAATTCAAATTTTCTTCTATTATCTGACAATAGTACTTTATACTTAGAAAATACTCGTTCAACATCACAAGATTCAATTGGAAGATATTCAAACAAATTCTAATCACTGTTTGTTAAAAATTGTTCATTATTTGGATTCAATGTCTCTTTATTGTACAATACTGCACTAATATTTTTCAAATTTTTGTAACCAATATTTTTTTGTAAAACCGTACCTAATTTTTGAGAAATTACTTTATTTTTAGTGTTAGTTATAGTTTCACTCACTTTTTCTATCATTTCTATGCTTTTTGGCAAAGAAAGTCTTTTCATCTCCAATTTTTTTATAGTATCAGACAAGCAAGAAAAATTGTTTTTAATGTAAATTAAATCCTCACGTACATCTTCTTTGCGCAAAACGTTTTGTGCTTCTTGTATATAATGTGAGTATTCCGCATTAATTTGGTTGACTATGTTTTTTATTGCCTCGAAATGTTCTGCGTAATTGGTGCTGGGGGCAGGGGGTGTTTCCTGCAGTTTCCCTAAATTTTTCTACCCGAGTCGCAGCTTTTAGGAATTTCTTCACCGAGAAAATCAAATCGTTTACTCGTGGATAAAAAGCACGAACTTGTTCTGCAACTCGATGAAGTTCATGGGCAAGACATGTGGCATGTATCATTTTAGGGTACAATATTTGTAAACCACTCATTGCTTTACACATGTATGGAGCAGCATCTGACGCGTGTCACTAGATGAAACAACTGATGTAAAACAAAGATGTGTTCCTAATTTTAAGTATATGGGTATATACTTCTATCTTCTACTTTTTCCCGAAATTCGGTAACTGTCTTATTGTACAAATTTGGAACATAGTTTTTCCTTAACGTGGATTTATGTGGAATTGATGTCTTTGTATACTACTCTAGAAATGACTTCGGGGCAGGATTACTTAATTTATTCAGTGGAATATCCGCATTAATAAACGCCTTGCACAAGTCCTCATTGAACTTTGATCGTTTGGGTCCCGGTCCTGGTGAAAATGCTGTGGTGATTAAAACTTGTTTCTGAGAACACTTTTTACTTTTTTGGATCTGATGCTTTGTAGTTCCTATGTGTTGTGTCACTTGGAATTTCTTGTTCGCAGTAACAGGAACATCGCAATATTTACAAAACAGCACAAAACCGTCAGTCGTAAAAATCAGGAATATCTTTCATGAATTGATTTAATACCGTACTTAATAAACGCTTTTCATTGGGCATATTGGACAATGTTCATGCCACAATGTGTAAACTAAACTGAATTGAAAAATTATTTCTAACATTCTTAAAACGTGCGTATTTATGATTGTAAATCCGTGGTAAATCCATAGTTTTTAAAGCACAGATGTTTTATTGAGTACCTATAACAATTTTAAGAAAGGATGGGTAAAACCCTTGGCCTGCCAGCAACTAGACATTTTTTATTATTTTATTATTATAGATTATATTTGAAATACATCAAATTTGTCTTGGGAAATAAAAATATATTCAGAAAAGTTAGAATATATGCATTTTTCCTGTAATAACTGCAAAATACAAAAATTGCCAAAATATGCATTTGCATATGCTTTCATGCAAATGCATATATATCCTAAGCCTACTGATGAACTAAGAGATTTAATTTCCGTGGCCGAGATTTAATTTTCCGTTGGTCTAACTAACTAAACCTTTTTAGTGAATACGGGAGTTGATGTTTTGCCATCTAAGCACAGAAATTTATGTTCAGAACGTCCCACATAAAAAATCTGAAAAGTGTTAGTCATTTGTTTTTTACTTGGAGAATTTCCATGACTACATTTAGTATTGGATTTTTGATTTTTAATTCGGGAAATATGTTATTTTATAGATCCCAACATTATAGTTTAAATTGCAAAATGAAATGAAAAAAACCATGCTTTATAATACTAGATATACAGGGTATTTTCAAAGAACCGGAACTATCAAAGATCTCAAAAACTGCTACAACTATGGTGAATTAACAATGATGCTATGTTTAGCAGAAATTAAATACATTTTGTGTTTTAAAATGTATACCCATACTTGGGTTCCATTGCTTCCTATTACCCCTGTTAACTTCATTGTCTTCGAAATATCAAGTTTCTGTTTCACAACACAGTTGTTTTGTAAAAAGCACAGAAAAGTTCAAATATTTCAGTACCTACGGTAGGAAGATACAGTAAATCTGTTACACGCGACGATTATAACGATAATGTTATCAAGTCTAGCGGTTTTGCAGAAAATGAGAAAGTTTTTTTTTAATAAAGCCCCATACTTATTTTAATTCCGATTTTCTTTGTCAACAATTCATGCCAAATTTAACGCTTTCGCAGATAATAAATAAATTTGGGGTTTTTAAATGTAACCCCATAGCTATATGTATTAATTCAAAAACATGAAGTGTATATTTTACTTGTTTTTCAAGACACGACAACACAGCATTGTTGTGTGAAAAAACTGTAACGGTCAAATATCTCAGTACTTAGGTAAGCCAATTTTTGAAAGTATATCGGTGTTTGATTTCACGATAATAGAGGCAATCAAGGAGGGGTTTTGCAGAAAATGCGTAAATTTGTATAAATCTAGCTATAACTATTTTTATTTTGGCCTTATAATATAAAATCCCTATTGTTTTACTGTCGTATTTTGAAAAACAAGTAAAATAGAAACCTGATATTTTGGGATGAAATTAAATAAATATAGCGTCCATGGGAAAAACTCTGTGTTGTCGTACCCCAAAATACATAAAAAACATAAAAAAAATAGATATTTTATATTATAAGTCCGCAATAATGTTAGCAAAGGAATTCGTAAAGTAAAAAATAGTTATAGTTAGTTTTTAAAAAATAAGGTTTACCGAATTTCTTCAAAGCCTCTTATTTTACAACATTTCTTGTATAAACTTAGTATACAAAAATTAGTGTACTTCAGTATAGTAGCTTCTGAGATCTTTGACCGTTCCGTGATTTTTCGCAAAACCGACTTGACAGAGAGATTTCATATTATGAATCGACAGGCTTAAAAATAAGTATAAGGTTACATAAAAAGAAACAGAGTTTACTTATTTTCTTTCTGCAGAACCAGTAAACTGGATAATATTACCAATATCATCAACGAACCAGACATCAGTTGGCGCATCAAACATGAGTTAAGCCCATTTATTAGATTTGGTTTGTCTAGAAATATTTGACCGTTCCGGTATTTATTACAAAAAAATGCTCTGTTTTCGTATCTTGAAAAGCAAGTGAAATGGCAAATTAATAATTTGGAATCATGATAAATCTGGTATGGGCAATTGGAAGCAAATCAAATGAATATGAGATTACATTAGAAAAAAACGAAGTTTACTTATTCATTGCTGGTAAACTTGGCAGCTTTGCCAATATCATCATAAGATTAGCAGTGCTCAACAACCCAGGTTTGGAGCATCTAAGTGTAGCAGGTCGTAAAATATTTTGCGTTTTTTTTTGATAATTTTTTGAGCGGTTTAATACGTATACATACAATAATTATATCGTGTCTCTTTATCTTATGGTATGGATTAACAAATAATTATAACTTTAATTTCTGGGTTATAAGTAAACTCTTAAGTCTAACCACTATTTTCAGTGGCAACACTTTTCTAAGAACTGTGTCAAGACCTACCTTGACTTAGTTTTTTTGGTTGTTAAAATCTTAGTGATGGACATTTACTAAATAATCAAAACACACATTACATATAACATAGGACGAACACAGCACCTATACTTATCTACAAATGAAAATGCTTGTTGGATTAAGAACAATATATAGCAGCATTCAGCGGTACTGTGGGCAAAAATGGTTAAAAAACGTGGTCTAATGATAAAGTAATGATTTATATAAGATGTTCTGTTATCTAAATAGTTTCCATTGTCCTAACGTAAATTCCTCTGTAACTAATTGTGCCTACATAAAAAAGAAATAAAAAAAAAACATTAAACTGCAATTACAAACAACAAAATTTAAATAAAATAAGAAAAAACTATTACTTCACCCAAGAAACTAGTATATTACTTTGACCTTTTGTATCGGTTTTACGATTTACACAGTCGTTCAAATGTATCATTTCACTTATAATTCTTTTTGAATAGTTTCTCCCATGATTAAAAGTTTTTACTTATCAAATTAAACTATATATCCTGTTTGAAAGTGATGTTGTGATAGGGCTATTTTGTCTTTATCGTATTTATGTGTTCTTAAACGTTTCCCCAAACGATATTTGATTTTTTATCTTTTTGTGTGGGGTCCTTAAATGTTGTAAATGATTTATGTGTGGTTTTTTTTATTGTAAAATACTAAGTCAGAGCTACTAAGATTAATTGATCTGTGCACTAACTAATTAATTAGTACTTTTTTGTTAGATATTGGGTGGTTTAAGTGGAAGTTAAGGATTCTACCTGAGTTTGTGGGTTTGGAATACCACCTAATTTTAATTGACCATTCAGTATTTCAGGTGAGCTCTATGCCAAGAAACCTGATTTTGTTTTTAATTTCTTTTTCTGTGGTAAGTTGCAGCTTAGGATGAATATCATTAAATATGGCCTAAAAGAGAATCTAGCATATTTTTTGGTACTGAAATAATTGTGTCATCATAAACATTGTGTGGTGATTTTTTGAGACCTCAGTTAGTTATTAAAAAAACATGTCAATATTAGTCAAAGCAGATCTTGCGGGATTATCCATTGCACATCCATCTTTTTTTAAATATATTTTATTTTGAAAGAAGAAAGACCAGTGGTCTCAAACGTAAGAACAGAAAAGTGTTTGCTCTTTTTAAATACATCTTGACATCATTCTTGTTTACTCATAGTTACTGTTATGTTTGTCCGACCTACCCATAATGTTATTATCTGAATGTTCTTTAAAAAGCTAGAGGTGTTATATTGATTGCTCTGTTCGAAATATCTTGAGACATAATGGAAAATTCTTGATCCTTTATAATATCAGGAATGTTTATGTTTATTCGTTTGTACCTCAAACTTTTTTTTTCATTTTTAATTTTAAATTAATAAATTATTATTATTTTTTTAAATTCTTTGCAATATTTATTGTTGTCAATATTAAATTTAAACATTGTATCGAGATCTATCTCTTAAATTAAGTTGGGAATATGGAAATTGGAATCAAAATATTTTTTATTGTTGTTTGTTACACTGATACTGTTGGAAGGTAGATGTTTTTGTATAGGCGTTTAGAACATGTTTCACAATTTGCCAATTAATTAAATTAATAGTTTTTGCAGTGTTCTGCAAATATTTAAAACATATAAGATATTCAGGTGCTCATGATGCATGAAATAATTTATTTTATTTTAGGTTATAAATAATTTATTTAGTTTAAAAGAAAAGTGTAGGAAGTTATAAGGTCACATCGCTTTGCATATTATACTGATTAGATTGGTCTTGTTATAGTTCTGATATTTTTTGTGTTTCTAACTTAACCACTTTTTGGCATAACTTTTCAGAATCTTATTTAACATGGTTCAGTTTTTATGGCATTTGTAATATGATTTAAATTAAGGTCTAAGATATTAATTTTGTTTTGTGCTTCTTCTAATGTAAATTGACGTTTTGGGTGGTATCTATTAAAATTACTTAAAATATCTTGGCATTTCTTTTTTGGGATAGTTGGCAACCTTCAACGTATCTGAAGCAAAAAGGTACATTGAAGTCGATGTTTTTACTAATTGTTTCTTCTAGGTCTTCCAGGACTAATTGGGCAATCACGCTATAAATTAATGCTCCCATAAACTAAAGCAAAAATTTGAAGATTGCATTTTAAAGCAGTTCCTTATTAGTACGTTAAACGTCTCTATCACAGACACAACAAAAAACATATTACACGAACAAAATGAAAAGGTTTAATTAATAGCATTAGAACTTCTTGTAGAACTGACTAGTAGAACTTGATATTTTTGTTAAACAAGATAATCGCAAAACAGAGTACACTTTTCAGAGAAATAAGCAAAATAACATCACCAAGGTTAGAAAATTATTAAAAAGGGGAGTAATATGTAATATGACCAGTATACGTATTCCAGACGACGTAGCTGAAATTTTTAGTTTGGGTCCAAACTTTGCAATTTCTCTTGAAACTACGTGTGACGACGTAGATCTAATCAGCAATATTGAAACATCTATTACATACTTAACTTTAGAAACTAAAGACCAATTAAAATCAACATGCTGTAATATAATAAACTATAAAAACAAATTAAAACACACTTCAAATATAAGGAAACAAAAACAACTTTTGAGCAAAGTGAAACAAACTAAACTTTTCATTAAAAACATCAAAACTTAAAAATTTTGACACATGACAAGTCAGACAAAACAGTTTTTATGTATTCCACCGAATATGACGAAAAATTGACTAGTCTGTTCTAAGATACCAAAACGTACAGTGAAATAAAAAACGAGCCGACTAACATATATAAAAAAAACGACTTAATTGTCCGATGGGAAAATAAAACGTATATATCATCAAATACGGTTAAAAACATAAGAATCCTAAATTCTCAACTTCCAACAATATCTGGCTTACCGAAAACAAGTCATCCTACTAAGACCGATTGTTTCGTGCATCCAATCATCCGTTGTCAAAATTTCTAAAAAATGTCTTACAAAATATAAACAAAAACAAATATATTAAAGATTCGGTGGATTTAAAAAATAAAACAAAGAACATAAACATACCTGATAACTATATCAGTTGCGGCTCCTCAGGTGAAGTAGGTGAAAGTCTTATATCAAAAGTAACACATCGTTTAATAAACCCAATGTAAACGTACTTAACTTCGCCAATGCCGGCCACATATATAGTCTAGCGTGGGTATCGTTTCTAGTACGTTCGCGTAGCGCAGGTGTCGTTACTGACATAAAGTTCGGGATGCCGAAGTTAAACGAAGTTTCTTGCACGGGTGCTGTTACTCTATATATGTATGGGCCCCCATATCACCAGACATGTTATTTGGAACTAGGCAAAATATTATTAAAATGTCTAATATCTGTTTTCGTGTAGGCGGGCATTTATTGGAGCATCTTTTAAAATATAACAACGAAAAAAAATTCATTTTAAACAATAAACTTCAATTCGTATTAAATACTTTTGTTTTACTGACAGCTACTATAGCTACTTTGATCGAGTTGACAATGAAAATTACGGAAATTTTAAAATATTTCGAAAACTATTGAGGATAGGTATATAATGTGTTTAATACAACTAGTAGATTTTTTATACTCTGCAAGAATAAATATAATATACTGGAAGTGCTATTTTAAAAAACTGAAGTAATTTTGTTCAAAGAGTTAAAGTTTGGCATTTAAATTTGGACACCCTGTATGTGATCTCTTCAATATTGCGAAAACTTTTATTCGATACTTATTCTGTTCAGAAGCAAAATACTTTATTTTTAGTAGCACAAATAAGAGTTATATTGCTAATCATACATATGCATCAAATTTTACATTCTTTCCAAAACCAAATAGTTAAAAACTATCAACTTTAGCTATATAAATGTTATACAAAAAATATTACAATTTCATGTAGAATTTAAAAATCAAGTCAAATACAGGGTGTCCCATTTGAGAAAATGCAACTTTGCTCTACTAAATATTTTAAAATGTGGGCCACTTCCATATGTATACCATAGAAGATACAGTTTGTTTCCAAATTTTACTTATTCGGGGTAAATTTACTTTTTCCAATCGTATGTGTATGTATGTGTAAAAAATTTGAAAGCCAAGTGGAAGTACATGGTTCAAAAATAACATTACAGTTTGATCAAGGTTACGGTTAGGTTACAGTGGTTTAAATGTAACTGAAAGATCTGTACCAATCGCACATATAAATACTATGCATGATATAATAAACGGAACGTATGATATCTAGACGGTCTCAATTGCGTCCGGTTCGCGCAGTGACGTCATTCCATGCGTAGATTTTTAAATTGTTTATGGAGATGCATGTCGTTTCTAGCGTTTAGACATTATAGTATCTTTTTTTTTTCAAATAAAAATGTTTTTCTAATGAGACATTGACATATAACTCACTAAAATAAAAAACTTATGATATGGTAGTTATATATTTATTTAATAAAAATATAAAAAACATGCTAAAGAAAGAGTTAAGGTTGTATAAAATCCAACAGTATTTAATTTTTTACTGTTATTTTGTTTTAGTTCAATTTAAAACTAAAAAATGCTATATCTGTGTTTTTTTATAAGTACAGGGATGTAACTAACTACCAAATGAGGAGAGGAGGTCTATTTAAAAAAATGCAGGTATGAGAGGGAATAAACCAACACACTCTAAACAAGTTTAACCTTTATGTGCACCAGCTGCCGTTTGTTCCTATATTATACATAATTATATAAACAAATATAATTTAAATAAAATATAGCCTTATTCTAGTTGAAAAACTCTTTTTTTTTGTTAAAAATGTCAACTATGTCGTCCAGATTTGCATTGTTGTCTTTTTTGATAAGATTAATGACATATAGTCATCTTTAACAAAATCCATTGAGCATATCCGCGCCAAATTTGTATTAAATTTAGCTTTGCGTTTACACAAGCGTGCCCATCCACGTAAACATTTTTTGTTTTTAGGGAAAGTAAAAAACCTTATATTCCTATCAAAATTCTTTGCCTGATTATCCCCGTCACACCCGAACACAGCAGACCTCATATTTATTGTTGTTTATTTAATTAAAAAAAATTAAATACAAAAAAGGGCACAGAAATCCGCAAACTCTTTTAAATATCAACTGAAAATACACTGAAATCATGTGGCCGAAAATCAATGACAGCCGGCGTTAATCATGCGTTGACCTAGCAGAGCCAGGCGAAAATGCGCGATATCATATCTTGCTTCGGTTTATTATATCATGCATACAATGCAAGTTAAACAAAAATTTGGTAAAAAATGAGGTTTTTAACAAGTTTTAGTTCTTCCTAGGCATTATATTCCTGGACCTCTAACTTTATGTTTTTAGGCTCCAGGTGGTCATGAACTAGTAGTAGATTATTGGGAATTAATTGGATTGGCGCCCCCGGGGGGAGCAGATGCCCTTCTTAATGAAGAAGCTTTGCCAGATGTCCAAGCTGAAAACCGTCATATTCTAATCAGGGGAGAAAATACTTCTAAAGTTTTGAGAATGAGATCAGTGTTACTTCAAGCATTTAGGTTTGTAAAATTTTTAAACATTTTATCAGTTAAAAAGTATACTTGAGAAACTACTATTATTTTAATTATTTTTTCTTAACTTTACTTTGGTCTTTTTTAGGGACCACTATTTAGATAGAGGATATTGTGAAGTAACACCTCCGTCTATTGTCCAAACTCAAGTCGAAGGTGGTTCAACTTTGTTTAAGTTAGACTATTTTGGGTGAGTTCTTATTTTTACAAGCTTTTATTTAACTTACTTTCTTCATATGTCTGTCTTTCCGGTTTAAAGTTAGTAATCGATTTTTCAAGCACTTGCTGGCATCCGATTGAGCTAGTTTTGGCATATCTATACAACTTCGGTGACAATGCAAGAAGGTAGTCCTAGGAACTCTTCAAGTACACAACATAACCCCCTTCATATTTGAACTCGTTGGATTTGTCTTGACAGTTACTATTAAAATTTAATATAAAACAGATGAATATGCACCAGTGATAAAAGTCATATATTTAAACAAATTCTAATGCTAAAAAGTACAAAATAAAATAAAGGTAAAAAATCTTGTTAGAAACAAACTTTTATTTATGAACCATTGAACTAAAAAGCAAAAAATAAGAGTTAGTGTGTGCATTTAAATAGTAAAACTTCAGGAGAACCCAACCTTCACTGATCAAAGGCGCAAGCAGTACATAATTAATAAAACTTACATAAGCACAAAACTTAAAAATTAAATATTTTCTTAAAAGCTTGAGGCGTGAGACGTTTTCTTCACTTGAAATAAAGCCTTAAGCTTTTAAGAAAATATTCAATTTTTTAAAAGTTCTGCGTTTATATAAGTTGTATGAAGTATATACTGCTTGTGTCTTTGATCGGTGAAGTTGGGGTTCTATTGTAGTTTTAGTAATTAACTTCATACACTAAATATTATTTTTTACCTTTTAGTTCAATTGTTTAAGAATAAAAGCTGGTTTACGAGGTATGAGCTTGTAGCCATTTTGTCACAGGGGAACACTTAGTTTATTTTGTTGGTTTGGCCCATAGTTTTCCATCAATCAGATAATTATCTTTAAATTTTCAATTACTAAGTTTACATCTGTGGTGCTTTCATTTAAAATTTTTGCCACGTAACTCAATAATTTCAGTTTACGATTATTTATATATTTAAATATATTTTTGTTAAGTAAATTTTGATACGAGAAGTTAAATAATGTATAGATTTTGATTCAACGTTATCCTAACACGTTTCAACAGAGGAATTATCTTCAAGGCCCGGCTCTTAACCACGGAAGCCTAAATTTTATTCTTTTGTTTGCGGATGGTGCCCTTGTGAAATCTTTTAAGGCCGTGTTGTGGGGCGTATCTGTTGAAGGGTGTCAAAGTAAATATTCCAGATCCGATAAAGGAACTATATAGATGAAAAAAAAAACACTTGCCCCTCGTAATTACTAACCTAATGATAAATGATATTGTGATAATGACTGAAAGGTATATAGAAGAGCAAGTATCGAATCTGACATCGAAAACTCGGCATTTGCCTAATAAAATGGTTTTATACTACTAGAGTATTTAGTTTGTTATTCAGCTATCTTTTCCTCAGTTTTATAATCTGGGTTCTTTTAAACTATTTTCATAATCTGGTATATTGTTTTCTAAACACATATCTAGTAGTAGATGGCATAAGAGAATAGTTTGGTGTATAGTGCTGCGTTGTTGTTATTTTCTGTTTATAATGCCTGTTGATTGGGTTTCAAAAAAGTCTAAGCAGGTTATTGAAGACTATAAAAAGCAGTTTTACAGTCAAAGTTGGAGAAGACTGTATGAAGATCTGTAACTAGTAGTGATAATCTGGTTGACAAATTTAAATTATTTGAAAACAGCATATTGAGTTCTATTGCTAAACTAAAAACAGAATAACTTTCTCTAATGATGTAGAATTTACAAAACAAAAATTAAATAATTTTAAGTTAAAAAGTAACTATAATAAAATATTATAATGAAAATAATTACCCCCAAAATAACGTTTTGTCGTTCTTACTTAGAACGGTTCAGGTGCGTGATGTATGTATTAAATAATATCGATACAAATGCTCAGGGTGTGTAAAATTTCATTAAATATGATTAATTACTGCATGCCTTTTATTGACTAATATAGTGTTCATATTATCAACATATGCTTAGAAAATAGGTTTTTCCCAGATGCATGGAAAATCGTCTTAGGTAAACCGTTATCTAAAAACAGTAATCCAAAAAAAAAATCGTATTTTCGGATAATTACATCAAGGGTTTTTGAAAAAGTTTTATTTAATCAAAAAACAAAATAATTTAACGATAATCAATTGGTTCCTGTAATGTATGGATTTAGAAGGGGATATAGCACAGCATCTGCTTTAGCTACTGTACTAGTGATATTATCTAGGCTTATGGCTCTGACTAAGTCAGTGTTCTGGTATTGCTTGATGATTCTAACGCATTCGATTCTATTAAGGGAGAACTGGACGCAAAAAGTGAAAAACCAGCGACAAGGTTTAGTCAAGTTCAAAGTAAGATGAAAAGGTACCTACGTATTAGAGAAAACCTCCTGCACGTCCGACCTCAAAAAAATGTGTTACGTATAGGCAATTTAAATTACATTTCGTTTAAAAATGGGTTCAAAACGGGTTCACGCGCTGCAGAAATAAAGACATGAGTACGATTTACCATTTCAAATTTTGCAGTTACGTAGACAAAGGATCAATGCAAGGCGGTAAAGAGCCAGTTTGTGGGAAAAAAAATTATATGCGACGGCATTTGCGTCAAAAAGTGGTCAAAAAATGGTCGAAAATGGACAAATCTTTTATAATTCTAGATTTGATATTTTCATAAAAATTCGCATTTAGCGCCCAACTATACATATTTCCCTGTTAAAATCACATTGAAGCTAATACATATCTCTTATAGTTTTAACATTATATTGCAGCGACGGAAGGCTTGCAAATGATTCACAATACTGCGTGCAGTTCCCCCTTAACCATACATTATTAAGTTCCAAATTAAAATATTTTGGTTTTACAATTTAACTCATGAAATCGTGTTTAACAAATAGAAAGCAACAAACATCCCTCAATAATGCTTTATCACATTGTGTAGATATATTATATACGGGTCCCTATCTGTTAGATATAATAATCTTTAAATTATTGTAACATTGTAGCATATGCTGATGATACAAAAATGCATATTCATTTTTCTAAAGATTTATATGAACAAGCACACCATAAAATAACCTTAATACCCTCAATCTTCTTTATTTTAAATATAATTTACTTTCAAACTCCGAAAATCAAAAGGTATGTGCATTGCTAATAAAAATAACAAAGATTTTGTAAAAAAGAACCTACTAATTACAATAAATAATATCAATCAAATCAATTACAATAAATAATATCAATCAATCAATCACTGACTTGCGGACTTCAGATCGTCTTAACTCAGAGTTGAAAAGAGCTTACTATAATTTAAGATATATATTATAACAGAAATGTTTTGGATATACAAAATACAAAAAAATGTTATGCGAATCTCCGGTTTGGTCTCATTTTATTTATTATGATTTTGTAAACGGACATTGACCCAAAATTATAGCAAAAGAATTTAAAAAATTCAAAAGCTTCGTTATCGTTTAATAAAAGAAATATGAACCTATAACCTTCAAAAAATCAAGGAAGATAAAAGCCTGTTAATGGAGTTTGTTTCATTTAGGTTCTTTCATTTAATTTTTATTACTAAAATTTTACTAAAAACATTTTTTTTCGTTATTCAAACGTTCATTCTAGAACCATAGGATTTAATTACAATTTTTTATTACCTCATCACAAAACAGCTTTTGTTTTCTAGATGCGTCGTATTTCATTCCATTTCTCTTTATAACTCACTACCTCAAAACTTTTAAGTTTTTGAAAAAACAGATGTAAATATAAATTAAAAATATTATTTTCAGACAAGCAGTAAAACAAATTTTTTTTAATCTAACCTTTGGTTTCCACATGATTTTGTGATAATACTGTTTTACCTCTTCACAAAACAGCTGTTATTTTTCTGTTGGAAGTTTGGTTCTCAACATTCGCTACTACATCCAATTTTTAAAGTGTTAAATGAATGAAAATTAAATATTATTTGAGAATATATTTACTGAGCAACCAAAAAAAGTTTACTAGTCATTTTGATTCTGGGGAAGCTATGTGCTTGGGAGAATATACACGTGGTCTGGGGAAGTAGAATTGTATTGAATTGTGCATAGTTCAATTGTTTTGGACTACAATGCAGGCGGGTCTTAATTTGTCTAAGCTACTGAATAGCATACCAAACCATAAGGGTTCATAAGAGATATACGATTTTCTTTAAACATGCATACGTTGAGATATGAGCTTGCAATAGTGAGAGATTTTTATTTATATTTTTTGAAACAAAATATACAGCGGTATTAGCGACATCAACTACTGAGTTACATCAATAATGATTGTAAGCTTTAAAAAAATGTTTATGAAATACAAAAATTGCGCGACCAATCCATCAACGGTTTTTTCGTATGGATGAGTTTTATATTTCATATGTAATATATTAACTTTCCTAATGAAGCTCTTTTATCACTGCATAGCCATACTATTTGCAGGCTATCGTTTTGTCACATATCCTGTATAGAAAAAGTTATCTAGACTTAGTTTCTAAAACAATGTAGATTATAAAAAAAATTCTACAAATATTTTTATTTGTTAAATTATACGTATATAACTGAAAGGCCAATAATACTGTTTTCTAATATTTTAACAGTCGTTCTAGAAAATATTTAAATATATGTTTTAACTGAATGAGGATATATTATGTAATTTTCAACTCTTGCTACAAGATATAACACATCTCTCACGCGGATTTGATACTTCTGCATTATTGTCGAGAGCCGTAGTTACCTCCGCACGTTTACTAATGCTCGCCATTGAAAATCTAGTTTATCGTGCAAATACTCTAATATTATTTCAAAACTTTTTCCTGCTAAATGCGTTGAAAAAAGAAATTATACGAATGGAGTTTAAAAACAAATAGAGGTCTCTGATGTGATTTTTAAAGTTCCATCAAGTTTTGTTCTTATTTATTTATGATTGTGTTAATATTAGTTTAAGGTACTTAGCCAAATGAAAATGCAATATGTTCATATAAAAAATAAAAACATAGCACAAGGATTTAATATAAATTAATCTGCAGATTCCAACTTAAATTTTATTTCGTATATTCTTCGACTAGCAGCTGTCGTCTTTTTTATACATGGAGTATCTTTTTCTCGTAAAGGCCGTCATACATATTTCGTGTTAATATCTTTATCACTAAGTTTTAGTATTGCACATTTTTATTTGCCCACTGAATTCAAAATATCTATTTGATGGTTCATTGTATATACGTTTTAAACATAACTTTGTCAAAAAATAAAAATCTATATTACTATACTACTTTTCCTGCTTACACCGCCATATTATATATATATATATATATATATATATATATATATATATATATATATATATATATATATACTATTATCAATCTAGCATGAATGAAGCGTTATCGGTTCATGATGAATTTGAATACCTTTTATCCTCAGTTCTACCATATAATTTTCAGGGCTAGTTCTAACTAAATAAATGTAAGATCATTTATCAGTATACATAGGGTTTTTCTTTATCATATTTTTATCTTTTGAGAGATTTGTTATTATTTTAGTACTACATTTAAACCTTATAATTGGAATTATTTGGAGAAATGAATCAAATTGAGTCATATTCTAAATATTTATTTAAAAAATTACTGCCTACGCGTTTAGATAGATGTCATCTTCGAGGCTACACCTGTAAGCAAGGGGATATTATTTTATTTATATATAATATAAATATAATATTGAGGTTGTTTAATAGTAACTAAAAGCTAACCAAAACCTAAAACCCAAATCATAAAACTACGTACAGAAAAATCCGTCACAAAACAATAATTTTAAAAGTTAAGACACACTTGCAACGTCCAAATAAAACGAAACCGTATAAATAGTACCTAAAATTTAAAAACTGTTTGCAAAGAGGAATAATAATCACATCTTAAACCACTAAACATTGACTCGGGTACTGACTACGGTAACGTTGACGGTACCATGCAGGTCCGTGAAGATACAATGACGGATGGTTTAACTTATTCATATTATTTGAGTATCTTTTATAGATTAGACCAGTGGCGTATTTAAGGGAGGTTTGGGGTTATCCCCTCCCCCAGAGCCTGTATAATTTAAGCTTAAATGGTATAAATACTATAATACAATAAATAGGATACTTTTTTTGGGAACGACGGCCCCCCCCCCCTCACCCCAGAGCCAGGGTTAGTAACATAAGAATAAAGCAAAGACTATTGATTGATATAAATCTTATTAATATCAAAATAGTTGTGATTTTATTTTTTTAAAGTGTCAAACAAATGTTCTTTAATTCTTTTTCCGAAATTGCAACCCGTCTGTCCTATGTATTCAGAGTTACAACAATCAGAAGCCAATTTATAAACACCACTTTCATTCAGAGGATTTATATCTTTCAAATGAGAAAACATTTTATTGAAGGAATTAAGCAACCAAGCTATGGACATAGATCTCCAAAGAAAAAAAAATGGAATAGTGATAAGTGATAAACTTTTTGTGGCATCTCAGTTCTTGATTACTAAACTTGGTATATGCTTTTTCAGTTGTTAATTATTGTTTGTGTTTCTTATTATACGCTTTATTAATGATATGTAAAAGGAAACCATTCTTCAGAGCTATCTGATAAATGATATTTTTCTCTAAATCGAAATCGAAGGGACTTAATGGAATCAAGAAAAGCCTATGTAGATATGTGTCTATAGCTGCCATTTTATATGAGATATGATCGTTAGAACTCTATAGTATTATGTGATCTGCCTGTGGGAGCATTCTATAGATACTAAAATGTATCTTGTTTTGAAGTTTTGAGATGGTGGGATCAAGTAAATTGTCCTTTCCTTGTTCAATTTCCAATATGCTTAACTGTAAGTTATTTAAAAGATTATAATGGAATTGAGATCTGTTAAAGAGTCTATCCAACTAATAAGAGTTTTTAGATACTTTTTGAATGGATGAAACTATCCAAAATAACCACAGAGTTCCATTTATCGGCGTTACCAATAACTGTCATAATGTTTAATACTTTTAATTCCTTTTTTATAAGATATAGTTTGTTGTTTTGGTTTTGACCTAGACACATTTTTGATAGTTTTTGTAAGTGTAACCTCAGGTCTGCTATAAAAGATTTATGGTTTATTGGTGTTAAGCCTTAGGATAGACTGAATTTTAATCCTTGTTCCAGGAGTTCTTCCGAGAATTTGGCTTGTTTGGTAAATTGTTGTGATTTGTGGTTAGAAAATATTCTATTATTGAATTGTGTGCCATATTGTTTGGTGTAATATTGTAAATCAAATGTGTACCTCTGATTTGTCTTTGGAAGTATATATTGCATATTTGACAATGACCAGCACGTGACCTGTTCGATGGCTGCCTCGCTCTTGATCAAGCGCCCGTAAAATGTTTGACGACATATTGTTGCCTCGAGTAAAACTAAATGTTTCAATCTAAGGCGGGAGGTAATTGTAACAGAATAGACTATAACAACGGTATAGAGTATATATTTTTATATATTCTAAATGTAATTCAAACAATATTTTACTAAAACTGTTGGTTCTCATGTTAGCTTAAACAGGCTTGATTATTTCAAAGCAATTATAAGTGGATTTGTCTAATATTAGTTTCGAGAATTTTGAAACCTAAACCAAATAATAAATATCATATATCTCAAACGCTATCTTCTAGACTGTATAGACGGATTTATGTATAGATAAACTTTCTGAAATTACAATTTATGTCTCCCTTTGGAGACTTCATGGTGCCATATGGACCTGTGGCGTAGATCATTTAAGTTAAAGCTAATAATAATTGAAACATTTTATTTGATTCGATTCAATTATAATAAATTGTCAACTTACTATGTTAAAAATACAATAGAGTATTTTGTAATTCTTTAAGTGTAAGTTTTAGACATTTATATAAAAGGTCCTTTTATCCTATTTAGACGGAAATGTAACTTTTTCAATTATATACATAAAGTAGAACTCTAGACGACACCTATGAAATGTTTATTAATTAAGGGACCAGGGTGACGTCATGACTTGTTCTATTGTCATGTTCACAGGCTCCCTGGCGGATTTTTTTTACTAATATGCATTTCGGTTTTAGATACACTATCGTTAGCAGGTGAAAGAAGTAAGTAAATAAATTTACCTCTTTCTTAAATATGTCCACCGATGTCTACTTAAAATATCACAAAACTACTATTATTTTCTACTCAACGGGTAAAAAAAAGCAGTGTGCGCACATTATGTCTACTTTAACTTTCTAGTATATATATCCTGTAGGAACATTCTTTTATAAATAATTCGTCTTTATTCTTGTTAGTAACCATAGTTTATCAAGTAGTTGCATAGTAACCATAATTCATCAAATAGTTGCAAACAAACTTTCAGAAATTCACTTTCTATCATACTGTGATTAGACCTATTATAGGTTATGCCTTCAGCTGCAGCATTTTCAGTAAACTGGCATAAAAATGAAATAACAACCCCATTCTATTTCATTAATATATAAATGCACATCTTACAGAATTTACGAAGTACGAGGAAAAATAAAAACTATCAAACTAAATTAACTATCAAAAATGTATATGCCCGCAAAACATAAACCAGAGAAACAGCCTTTTTAAAGTGTTTTGGATAAATTTGGGTCTAATGTATACAGCCACTGTGTGAGGCACTAGGACACTCGGGTATTATAAGATAAAATCAAAATTTAAATGGTGAAGTGTTGAAGTATTTGAGATACGTGTAACTACAACCCTAGGTTGGACAGTCAGATATTGAAGACAGGGTAAGCAGAAAATGTTAAAAGATTAAATCAAATTTGAAAAAACTGGACTGCTGCATTGTATTAAAAAATGCAGGTTTTTTCAAAAGTTGAAGTTGCAGTAAGGTAGATATTGTGAATGTATAAATAATGTAATATTTTAAGAGCTCCGAGTTTCCACCTCTAAACGGCCAAACCAATGAGTGAAACAGACGAACACGTATCCGAAACACGAAAGAAATTCTTTAAATTCATCTTCTTTAAATTTGGGTTAATCTCATATCACCTGCAAACACTTAAGAAAACATGAATACTTCCGTACTCCCATTTTTGTCTCACAGTCATTTTAATTTTTACTGAGTGTACTTTTATTTTTTTTGTACATGCGTTTAAACAAACCGTTTGTATTGACACAGCGACTAATGTAATTTATGAAAACCTGTTTATGCAATATTCGGTTCCTTATCCACAGTAATTATCCTACTGCCACTTCAACTTTTCAAAAACCCTATATTTTTTTGAATACTGAGATATAGCAGAGAGTATCCACCCTACTAAGTGCACCAGACGTTCATAAATTTCAAACACTTCAAAAAGAAAATGTTCATGGGTTAGTTTTTTAAATTTGATTTAATCTTATTGTCCGAGCTAGTGTGTGAAACAGATGTACACGTATCTCACTTCGAAAAGAAAAACTAAGGTCTAGTTTTTAAAAATTTATTTTTATCTTCAAACAATTTGTACACACCCCGTATTACATACTCGAAGTAATATGTGACACAAGTTTATCCAAAACATCTAAGAAAGAAAAATTCCGTACTTTGGTTTTATGTTTTGCGGTCATATAGATTTTTGACGAATGTGTGCAGTTAGTTTTATTTCTCCTTATAAAATAAATTGAGTGATTTAATACAGAATTCCATGAAGAGGAAGAAACAACCTCTTAGCCGAAGAAAAGTTTTTTTGAAATCGGTTCATTAATAACAAATATATGGAGATTTGAAATTAATTGTGTTAATAGTTGAGATAAGTGTTGACCGGTGTAGTTGCAAAGCCGCAATTTTAATGAAGATATAAAGAGTATTAGCAACAGTTAATTTTCGAAATATGTTTACATGTTAATTAAGAATTATGCCAAAACTTACATATACAACTTCCCAGTGGTATTATTTCATCAAGTGCTTGTTGTAAATACTCTTTCAAACATTCCCTTCTATTCATACTTTGAGTAGACCTGTTATAAATGCTTTTGCTACCGTACAGCAATACAGTATCAGTAGGCAATTAGAAAATAAAACGTTAGTTTCTTCAGCGTATAATAAATATACCTGTTTAATATATCATTCGTTGTTAAGTCAGTTTTTCAAAATAGGTTATGCTAATGCTTATATCAAAACCTACTCGGTAACTATAATTCATCAAGTGATTGTACTGTTTCTGACCTACCTTTGTACCATCTTTTTAAAATTCGTAAGTTAACTACGTATTCTTAAACTTTACATATAAAACTTCTCATTATGAGTAAGCCATTAAATGGTTGTAAACAATCCTTTTAGGTACCTCGTTTTTAATGTGTTGCACTATTGATTCCCCGCCAACATCAGTAAGCACCATCTTTTAAAATTCGAAGATCTAATTTCTTGAAATCGTTTCTTATTGCCCTTTAAACGAAACGATAGAAAGTGCTAACTAATCGGAGACTTGAGCTATTTATCTGATTTTATTACATCCGATGATTGGAGGAGGGCACCCTCAGGTTAAGCGGGGTTTTTAGAAATTTAAAAATGCTGCATTTTTCAGGACGATTTTTTTTGTATAAAATATGACTTCGGAGACTTGAGTTATTTATCGGGGTTTATGATATCGGACAATTGAAGGATAGCGTTAGGTTAAGCTAGGTTTTTAGAAATTTAAATCATCGTTTAATTGGATGTAAAAGGACGTCAGCGACTTGAGTGGGGTAAAGTCCGATGCACGGATTTTGTTCTGCGACGTCTGAAGAGACCAGACGGTAATACTCGATATTTTCGCAGGTTTATTCAACTCGTCAGAACCTTTGCAATGAATATTTTTTGCCCGCATAGCTTCTGTGGCCCACGATTCGTTCATCAGACTTTAGTTGGGTTAGAGGTAATTTGGACGGTTTACAAAAATAACATAAATTAGGTTGACAAACAAAAATCTTTTTTGGCTTTTTCGCAACTGAATAAAAATATTTAACTTTATATTAATTGAAGCAAATATTTATTATTTATTAAATATTTGCTTCAATTAATATAAAGTTAAGTATTTTTATTCAGTTGCGAAAAAGCCAAAAAAGATTTTTGTTTGTCAATCTAAACGCAACAAATAATCTGAACATATTTAAAAATAAATTAGGTTGGCTAGCTCCACCGGAGGAGTTCCGCTAAAAAGGAGAGCTTGCTCAGATGAAAAACAGTGATTGGTTTTGTTACTATAAAAGTAAATATTGTTTCAATTTTTTTAGAACATAAAATTTGTCTTCAAATCTTTACTTTATGTTAACCTTTTATATATAAGAAATAAATGTTTTCTTTAGAAAATATAAAAACATTTATTTGTTGCTTGTTGAACTTTATGACAAAATTTAATAAATGATACTACATATCTCTTAAACGATCATGAGCATAGAAATAACTGTTACTATAGTGTTGAAACACTGTGGACTTCTTTTTACTTCGAAAACTGTAGATATTTTTAAAACTAAAATTTTATGAAGAACAGCAGTTCAATCTTGAAAATAAATAAATCAGTGGAAGGATGCTATATCATTACTATCTTTTAGAAAGTTAAATAGTAGAATTCCTGTATTGAATTATTTCTGTATAATGGGTAAACATATTACTAATTGATAGTTTTTATCAAATTTAATGCGCTTCTTTGTATTAATTTGCATGTATGTATGTCTAGGTTATTATAATAGACCGAAACGGCTATTACTATTAAAAATTTAGCTTCAAAACTGGTGAAGAGCTACATTACGTAAGTAAATCACATTTTTTCTTCAAAAAACTTATATTTTGTACACCAAGGCAATTCTTTGGTCATTTGGACTGGAGTTCGTCGACTATTTGTTATAAAATGGCTATTCTCGCATTAAATCTAGAGAGGTCCTTTGTGAAGGGATATAGTGTCTAAACAGAATAGTCTTTCTTTAGATATAGTATTCCTTGTATATGTTTTTAATCTTTTTAGACACTTCTTTCTACTGAAATACTTGTTGATAGAATTGTTTTAATGAGACAAAATAATTTATAGGCTTCTTTAAAGATGTGTTTAAGTATTTGTAATTTTGTAGGTACTTCTTGCAGAGATATATTTGCATACTCATCATCGGCATATACTAGAGCAAGATCATTCTTGACTCTTTGATTCTTTTGAAACATTCACATAAAACTGTAATACATTTTCATCAGCGTCAGCGAGGAAAGACGATCGGTATTGAGGTAATTTTGTTGTATCAGCTAGGCATTCAAACTGTAACTTGCCACAATCCTGAAATCGAATGTCAATTTATATTAAAATGTGGTATATTATTTCATAACAAAGCGATCTTATTTTGTAATAACCAAATTTCGTGTGACTAGCGTCCTGCCTTTTATTACTATTCATTTCCGTGAATCCGTTTGAGCAATACAAAAGTTTATGTCCAAAGATTTTTTTTTGAAGAATATCATTCAAAATATCAGTTAGACCAAAAATGCATGTCCCTTAAAAAGACTGGCAAGCTGAACTGATTTTTGATTAATATTAATTTTGTAAATTGGCAGAGGAGACTAGAATTATCATGTTGAAGGATTCCTTCTTCGCAGGACACCTTGAAATTTGCTTGTAATATGTTTGGGCAGTGATACGTTTAGAGTTTTTATTGATATTTTATTTAATTTTAGAAAATATCGGGTACTGGGTATTATTGTAACAAAATCGGATTCATAACTTGCGGGAATAGGTAAAATGTGATAGAGTTCAAATTGTTTTCAAATTTAAAATCTATTGGTATCGAAAGAAAATAAGTTATCTTAGTCTGCTGTATATCGCATTTTACTTTAATTATTGATCCGTACTTAGAGATTTTTTCAAAAATGACAGTAAATCGTAGTTGATTCTTATACTGAAAAGAAAAAGGGCATGTAATAGAATTCTCGATATCTTGCAGTGTACTTAATAACGAGTTATAGAAAATAATTAGTTCGTTATACAAGTCTTTTGCAAAAAGAATATCCTCAATTTCAACATATTCTTATAATAGTTATAATTCTTATAAAGATATAAGAACAATATTATTGATCTTAACAAGTTTAGATTATGTTGAATATCTATAATTGTATTATTAAAGTTTCTGATAACTTGATTTTAAGAGAATATTGCATTTCTAGGTGTATCTGCAATTTATTATCCTCAATTTATAAGTTTAGTATTTTGTATATTTTGTCTCAATCATTACCTTTAATAACAGATCTTAAGTCTCTTAAGACGATTGGTATTATGTACAGAAATAGTTTCTAACTTAGTAAGAATAGTTTTTTTGTGCTATTCGAATAAATAAGCTAAAGTGGAGTTAAAAAAACTCTTCGAAGAAAAAGGAACCAATGCAGAACAGAAACGAAAGTAAAACAGAAGGACTTGCGATAGATCGATTAGTTTACGATTGGTTTTGTAAAGCAAGGAATAAAAACATACAGATATAGGGAACCTTAATACGAGAAAAAGCTCCCGAGGTATCCACAACCTTGAAAATTAGTGGTTTTAAGGCTTCAGCTGGCTGGTTAAATAAGTTCTACAAGAGACATCATTGAGAGACATACATCAATGTCATAAAAACTTACGAACGTATGTTCGCTTCTTTGAAGTTTGGCGGGTCCTAAGTTTATTGGTAACGCGCCAAAATTCTCTGTAATATGTCTTTTTTCTGTCCTTTGTCCTGGGTGACGAACTCGAAATATTTTTAATATTATGTCTTTTTTGTCTTTTGGCGTTAGATAAGTGTATTTTATCCCATGATACTAAAACTCGTAAGATATCATCACTTGGCGAACGAATTTGGAACACAGCCGCGCATGACGTCGCACCGTAACAAAAATGTATGGAGATACTATATAGCTTTTTACGTATTTTATTTAGGTTTCGGTTGTTTTTCATAATAGTTTTGGGTACTTATTCAGCAAATATACTAATATCTAAAATGAAGAAACGACTACCCGAAATATAATTTATTTGAACAATCTAATTTGTGTATGTAATAAATATAAAAGTAGCAAAGTATAGATCACAACATTGAATACATTCTTAATAAATAAATTACATAACTACTTATTACTCTTTTTCAAGCAAAAACGCCTCTTTTAACACATACGTTTTTAAATTTAACAGTTGTAATTTGATAAGATAAGAAAATTTTAAAATAGGAGCTTAAGACTAAACAATTTTTGTGTATAATACATATATAAAACTCTTCGGCGGTCGATCAGCAGACAAATACGGTCTAAATAGCTAAAAATAAAATCAAGAAATATCGGCTATATTCCAGTGGCGCCACACACCCAAAACTATAGGGCTTGAATTTTATTGAGTGCTAAATCGAAATTTTAGGATTTTATTGGGCGATAGCACAGGAGAAAGGCACGCTTTTTAGCTCTTCCTATGTTTAAGAATCGCCATAGCGTGCATTATATTTTTTGAAAAAATACTTGATTGAACTGGATTATTTAAGCTAATCTTAATTTTTTAAAAACCTCACTGCTCTAATTTAAATTTTAGATATGAGTTACCGGTCTCCTAGCAATTTCGCCGTGCAATTCAAGTTTGCTTTGGTTGCGCAATTTATAGAAAAATTGCCAAAATTTCGATGATATATTTCACTAGGTGCACTAAGAAGTTTTTTTTTGTAAATAATATTCTAAAATTTATTTATTAACTCAAATTTTTGTGTTAAGAATCTATAAATAAAGTACTGAATGTGGATTTAACCAATTTTAAATATTCATTTCATAAGAAGTTGAAAAGGAAACGAAAAGCGAATATATAAAATATTTAATTTGTGTTAATTTCAAAAAATCAAACCTTCCCGATTAATATGGGCGACAAAATTAAAATAAAAAACAAAAATTAGCATAAGAAAAAACACAAAAAATCAAAAAGAAGTCCTGAAACAGCCTGAGTTGATTTCGGATCTTTAAATAAGCCGCGAAGCAAAACCTATAACAAGGAAAACGAGGAAGACGAAACAAGGTTATAAACCATTTAAATTCAGATTGGTGCACCACTTACATTCAAGCGACGCTCCGCGTCGTATGATTTTCTGTAACTGGTATATAGAAAAATGCGATAATGACCCTGACTTTTATAGAAAAGTAATATGGTCCGATGAGGCATATATAAGTAGCGCGGGAGTAATAAATAGGCATAATTCTAGATACTGGTCACAAGAAAACCAGCATCGAATATTTCCTCACCAACGACAGGGTAGGTTTTTGGGTTTAATATTTCTTGTTTCATATTGGGTTTAAAAATAATATATCGTATATACCAGAGGAGCTTAGATACATATCGGTATTTCCAAATACTGAAACTTATTCTACCGGAATTACTCGATGATCTGCCTTTGGCCTATTTACGCGACATATATTTTCAGCAGGACGGAGTACCTGCTCATAATTCTGGTAGAATAAGGCAGTATTTGGAAAATAATTTTTCTGGAAAATGGATAGGGACCAATGGTCCTGTAATAATGTGTTTTGGATAACTTCCTGTGGGGTACTTTAGAAAACAAAATATATAGGACAAGACATGACACCGTAGCCGATTTAATAAAAGTCACAAGAAGGGCATTTAATGAAATGCAACAACGACCGATTAGTATTTTCAATGCCTTAAGAAGAATACGGAAATTATGTAGGCTTTGCGTAAGGCAAAAAGGGCTTCATTTCGGGCAATATCTTTAGGGTATAGATTTAGTTTTCTGTTTATTTTAGTGATCTTTAGTGGTAGGATTAGTTTTTGTTGTTGTTGTTGTTAGTTGTTGTTTAGAGGTATTAGAGGTAGAATTATTAACATGTTCATTTTATTCAATTAATAATACTTTTCAAGATTGATGGATTCACGGGTTTGGCAGCGAAAAACAGGTTACTACTAATTCTTTTTATTATGAAACCGAGTTTTCGGTCAGATTTTGAACCTTCTTCAAGGCAACAGACTAAAATTATAACAATATAAGATAAATAATGCTATGATAGTTATTACAAATCTACTTACATTTTACATTATAATTATTGAATTATTAAAATGCAAAAATTTAAACATTTCTTGTAAAATAGTATAAAACAAGGATATACAAGGTAATAATTTATTGTAGAATTTAAAAAAAAATCTTGCTACTATAAATAAACCTAAAAAATTCATTTGTTTTGTAAACAATCCCAGCTTACTACCACAAACTGAGTCTATCTCTAAAAAAAAACAAATTACTGGGCGATTCGAAAGTATATACTATTACATATTTTCGAGAAGCTTATTGTGAACTGAATAATATAAAATAAAAATATACGGGGAGTCCCATTTAGAAAATTATAAGTTTGTATTATATCTCAAAAATGACAGCTCACATGAAAAATATGACTACGCCACTGGATTCTACGTGAAAAACTGTATCAGAGCCAGTTTTTACCTTTTCGATAAGTTGAACAACAACCGAAATACGAGGGGGGTCCAAAAATGCAATATTTTCAATTTCACTGTATCTTAGAAACGAAGGGGGTTATGAAAATTTTGTTTGGGGTCATCTTTCGTTTCACAAAAAAGTAGTGCCATGTCGCGTAAAGCGCAACCCTCTATCTTCACTAATAAAAGAGATACCCCATAAAAACAACGAAAACAGAACACCCTGTACATCTCTTGAAATACTTACAATTTTATGAATAGGTTTACATTGTTCAAACCTCAGCAGCTTACTTAACTTCTAGACATCAAACTCTCTATATAGGGTTTCCGCCAGTCATAACAGAAAATGACTTTTAAGTATTTTATTTATATTTTCAAAATTGACCAGAATAAGAAATTTGGCACTTAAATTGATAAGCTAATATATGCTTATCAATATAAAAATTAAATTTTAAAAGAAAACTGCTATTGTAAGGTACAAAATATTTAGTAAAACCATGCTTTGCTAGAAAGCATTGCACATCAAAGAAATTTAGGCCAAGAGCTACAATATTCTCGACCACCATTAATAATTTTCAGGTTTGCCATAAAAAATAATAATCCAATTTTCATTTTTTACTTCCCTCGTAAAGGAGAAATATTGTAATCGTGAAAAAATTACCCTCCCAGGTTTTTACTACGTTTTAGGGTCGCTAGATGTCTGTACGCATCATAGCTGAAAAACTACTAATCCGATTGACTTCAAATTTTGGTGAAAACTCATATATGTAAAATAAAAGTCATAAGGAGATGGCATTGTAAAATTTTGGTATTAATCCAAGATGGCGGCCTAATAAAATAAGTAAAATAAAGTAGTACGAACTCAAAATTGGGGAAGAAAATAATAATAATATTTATTTAAACCACAGGCCAAATTACATGAATGGTATAGGTTATGTCTAAAAAATGTTCGTTTATACATAATAATAGTTCTAAATTAAACAACTCTTATGTATTAAGGAATCCATCTACTGAATAAAAACTATTAATTTTTAAGTAGTTAATAACTTCTTTTTTAAATAGTTTTTCATCATTAATGTCTCTCAGATAACCAGGCAATTTATTGTATAATTTAATACCCATGTAACGAGGACTATTTTCAATGATTTTTAGACTATGCGCTGGAACACGTAAATTATTTTGACCTCTAGTATTATAGTTATGAACAAAACTATTTGTATCAAAATCAAAAATATTGTTTCTAACAAATATTATAATTTCCGTAATATATATACACGGTACCGTTAACAGTCCTAGTTTCATGAATAATGGTTTACAATGTGTTCTTTTTTTACACCTTCAATTGATCTTATAATTCTTTTTTGCAATCGCAGTAATCTCAGGCAATGATTGAAGCAACCCCAAAATACAATGCCATATTTAACTCGGCTATAAAATTGAGCATAATAATATGAAACTAGGTCATTTGTACTACACACTTGTTTTAATCTATACATTGCAAAAGCAACAGAGGACAATTTAGAGCAAACGCCATCTATATGGGATTCCCATCCCAAACTACTTTCTATATTTAATCCCAAGAACCTTGTGTCCGATACTTGCTGAAGCCACTTTAAATTAACTTTTATTAATAAGAATTTATCATAAGTGTTGTTTCGTGGGGTAAAGTTCATAAAAATGGTTTTACGCTCATTAAGACATAACTGATTTTTATTAAACCATTTTGCAAGTCGATTAAGCATATTTTGAACACGCATCTGCACTAGAGAGATGTCTTTATCAAAACACAAAAGACTATTATCTTCCGCAAACATAGTCAGGTTTCACTGGTCAACAATCTCCGGTAGGTCATACAAATAATAAGAATAACAAGGGCCCCAAAACTGACCCCTGGGGTACTCCAAATTTAATATTTAATAATTCAGATCGATCTGCATTTACCTCAACTAATTGAGACCTATCGCGGAGATAGGATGCCAGCCATGTATGAATATTACCCCTAAATCCGTAATCATACATATATTCATATAGACATGATAAAAATTGGAGAATGCCCGACTGGGTGGATTTACCTTTCCGGAATCCATGTTGGAAAGCACTTAATATGTTATACTTCTGTATAAAGCACACCATCTTATCATAAATTACTCGCTCCAATATTTTAGAAAACGTCGGTAGTACAGACACAGGACTGTAGTTCCCAGGATTTTTTATATCTCTTTATATTTTTGTATATAGGTACCACTTTTGCTATTTTGAGAGCATTTAGAAACAGGGAATTTGAAATGGTTAGATTTATTAAAAAAGTTATGGGTGTTAAAAGATAAGCAATGCCCTCCTTAACAACTCTATACCAAAAGAATAAGAACTCTTAAGAGACATAATAACGTTTCGTACTTCACATTCTAATGCAGTATCCAAATACATGGTCAACAGATTTGTTATTATTTTAAATTCTGTAATGTTATTATTTGGAATAGAGCTTCTACAACTAATTGGCAAATCGATAAAATATTTATTAAGATAATGTGCTATTTTTTTAACTCCAACTATGTCTCCGGAATACGTTTGTAATTCAGCCAATTTGGGTGATGCTACTTTATTGTTTAAATTCATGTTAATAATCTTCCAAACAATTTGGCTTTTGTTATCACAAATTTTATACAAATTGTCATAATACATCTTTTTAGCTAAACCTATACACTTTCTGAATATTTTTTTGTATTATTTATACCTGGTCTGATCAAAATTACTATTTGTTAGCATTTTCTTTTTATATAAATCTTTAAGAGTTCGGGAAGAGATCCTCAGGCCTACAGTAAGCCAAGGTTTGGTGTTGCATTTATTATAAGTAATTTCAACTAAAGGGAATGCTACATCTATGTAATATTTTAAAATGTTTATGAAATTTTCAAATGCATTGTTAACAGTTTTCTGGTTATAAACACTAAGCCAGTTTTCAAATTTTATGTAACAAAGAAAAGTATTAAAATTATTCTTACTATAACATCTAGTGTAATTTACTTCCTTATTAATTACTTCGTTTATTTCAACCCTAAGTATTTGACCCGAGTGATCTGAGATACCATTATGCAACATATTGCACCTGACCTGAGTCAGATCCAGGTTTGTGCACATGTAGTCAATGCAAGAGGAACTTCCAGCAGTTACTCTAGTTGGTTCATTTATTAAGTTTACAATCCCAAATGAAATAAACATATCATCAAGTATTCCCCTTGCATTGCTGTTCGAACACCAATAAATATTAATATCCCCACAAGGGATAATCCTTGTGTTTTTGTTTACACATGTATCCGAAAGAAACTGTTCTAATTGGAAAAAAAAACATCAAAGCTTGATGCAGGTGATCTATATATACAAACTATTTGAGTACTTACAATTCCAACAGTGACATAAACAGCACAACCTTCAAAGCACAACTCTTTGGCATATTTTGAAATATTTTTTACCTCACTCACCGAACCTCTCCACTTTTTGTTGTAGTAGATTATAGCGCCACTATTTTTTGTACAGTTCTAGGAAATACACTGCTGAGCATATAGTTATCTAACTTTATAACGCCCCTTTCATAATTATTCGTCCAATGTTCGGTAAAACAACCAACATCAATGCCTCCTTCGGCAATAAGTATGTTTAACTCATCAGTTTTATTCTTTAAACATTGCACATTTTGATGCAAAACAACAAACTCTATATTTTGCGCTCTATTTTGTGATTGCTATGATGAACTTTTTGGTTGGTTTTTTTCTTCTCCGATTGAACCTTCGTGCCATATATAGTCGAATGATCAGTGCGATGTGTTGTAATTTGTTTCATACTCCGAATTGGACTTAAAACAATTTATGCAGGCTTTTGTCGCACTGGCACACTGTTTAGTTTCATGTTCTGTACCCATGCAAATCAGACATCTATCAGGACCATTACGCTTCTCAGCCTTATGGTCATATTTTCTACACCTGTAGCACCTAAACACTGGAACATGTTCAAACACCCCACAATAAGAATAATTCACAAAAATTCGCCGATCATCGCTAGACATAATTCGCTGTAACGTCTCCGGGTCGCATTCAGCAATACACATATACCTGGTTTTCATCTTTTTAACTATTATGACATTAAATATACACTTATCGTGCCTTAGAAAGGGGTTCTGTTTAGATACCTGCTCTTTAATTTCATCTTTAGTTAAATTTTCTTCAATATCTACAATTTTTATACGAGGGTTTTTCTGTTCCGGGATATTAATTTGGTATTTTATTTTTAACTTTTTTTCGGCCGAATTTTTTATTTTTTTTACCTCTTCCTTAGTTTTGCGTCTAATAAGTACACCTCTATCTTTAACATCCTTAAACTGTGTGATACCTACTTGCAGATCTGTAGGGTGGCGATCAAGTAAAATGTTTTAAAAAAAAACAAAGTAAAAAAATTCTTATTCATTAACTTCAAATTTTTCACAAAAATTAAATGTGATATAGAGATAAATTGGAACATGACGGAACAAAATGGCGGCCTTAAAAAAATTAGTATAAAAAGTGATTATTCAATTTATTTTGAAATGTTTCCAAAAAGCAAGTGTGGACTAAATAGAAACCGAAAAAATATTGGTAGAACAAAATCGCACTCAATAAAATTATTTGGAAAAACTGTATATGTATATACATAGAACGAAAGCTTTCACGGCTGTGGTCAATTAAGAAATCATGGTTCTTGGGATTAGACCGTGTCAAAATGGAATAACTTTCCGACGTTTCGCCTTCGATTGCACGAGGCATCTTCAGGGATCTTCACTTCACGAGATCGGAACACTGAACCATTTTGACACGGTCTAATCCCAAAAACCATGATTTCTTAAGTATATGTATATGTGAGAAAAGTTTCGTAAATAAATATAAAAACTGTAACTTTTATCTTAGCAGTCTAATATATATATATATATATATAATGTCACGAGACGAGACAAGGTTAAGACCTCATCTCGTCTCGATCTCGAAATTTTGGACGAGACAACAGGGTCTTCTAGCTACAAAACCTAGTAAATTTATAATTAACAGGAAAAGACCCAATTTACGAAATAAAAACATACACATTAACAATAATAACAAAATCCGTGCTTATTTTTTACTTTCAAATAGCCATTTGTTTTTTGTAATAGCCGTTTGTTTTTTAGCAAATCCTGACATTTAGATAAAACTATAAAATTTTAATTTATTTAATTTTAAAATTTTTAAAATAAAGCTGCATAGACGCGGTTGAGGATACAAGTAAAAACTCTATACATCTTGTAGTTAAAAAAAATTATATTATTATGTTTATTATCAATATTAAAAATCATTTAGAGGTGCAAAACCAATATTTAAATTTAAAATCATCACGACATATAAGAGACATGTCATTTTATAAAAAACACTGATGTAAAAAACAATCCTAAAGTCACTTTTTGCAATGCAACGTTTTAATAAAGCAAATCCGAAGAATTTTGTTATGCAATAATATCATTTCAGGAAAGGAACACTACTAGTGCAATTTTTTAAAATTCAATTTAACTTTAAATGGCTACAACTTATAAATAAAATGGTTTGTTAACAAACGGTTTTTTTATATATTTTGTGAGCTTATGCTTTGTTAGTATTTTTGTGGTACCTAAGTTTTAAGAGTTGCTTTGATTTCGGATATACGAGGAGTAAAACAAAAGTAGTACTTCTTACACGAAATTTGTCAAGAGCGAGAATTTGCAAATCTGAAATAATTTTCATTTCAAGGTATCTTAGAAAAAACTATTTTCTCCAAATTTTGATATCTGATTTATTTTGTGAATTAAACACTCTTAATAAAAAACAATTTTGTAATGGTTTTGACTTCCCCAAGGATGTTTATTTTACTTCAGGAGAGTACTAATTAATTTTTTCAGATCTTTCTTATTTTTATAAATTAGACTTTGTCTCCTGAATTATGTAAAGGATATTTTAACATTTTCTTATATTTTTTAAAAAAAAAAGTGGTTACAAACCTTGGGACGGTTGTTTAATGTCATAGAATTATTACTATAGATTGAGTAATTTTCTTTAATTATTGGGAAATCAGGGATGTTATCATGGATCTTAAAAAGGGGTCTGACGCTGATTCGATCGTGTCATGGACATTTTAAATTTATTAGAGTATGTGATTATCTTATTGGTAAGGCTGATAAATGACATCTTATCCACTAACTAAAATTACTAGAATAAGTCCTATATTTAAATCAGGCAACAAGGAGGACAGAAATAACTATAGGCCTATTAGTGTGTTTTGTCTAAAATTATCGAAAAAATAATTAAAAAACGAATGTTAAGTTTTATTGAAACATTTATTCCTACAGATGATTATCAATATGGATTTATTAAAAACAGTTCTACACTGAGTACGACTATAGATTTAGTTAATAAAGTAGCAACTGAGTTGGATAATTGGAAAATAGTTGTGACTGTTTCGTTGACCTTAAAAAGGCATTCGACGTCGTAAATGTTAACACACTTTTGCATAAATTAAATGGGTTGGGCTTTCGTGGTACAATAAACAATCTGTTATGGTCGTACTTAGTGGGTAGAATGCAATATGTAAAGATTGATGAGTTGGTTAGTGAAATTAGATCTAATGAGTGCCTCAAGGCTCAGTCTTGGGGACAGTGCTGTACTCCTTATATGTCCTGAGCTTGAAGGTTTCTGGGCTGAAAGCACAATATTACACATTTGCTGACGATACGGTGTTGCTTTACAGCTCGAAAATTGCTGAACAGCTAGAAAATATAGTAAATACGGACTTAAAACTCTATTCAGATTGGCTATTATACAATAAATTAAAAATCAATGTAACAAAAACTAAATGTTTCATTTTTAAACAAAAAAATAAATTTGTGCGAAATCCTGTAATTAAAATAAAGAATAACGGAGTTAAACAAGTGAACAGATTAAATATTTAGGCTTGTATATTGATAGTGATTTGTATTGGAAAGGACATGTAAATCATATTAAGAATAAAATAGCTACTATAACTAGTGGATTGCACAAAATAAAAAAATATGTTAGTAACAGAACCAAAATGTTAGTTTATAATGGTATTTGCCTCTCGCATTTTCGTTACGAGATACCTGTGTGGGGGTACTTGTGGAACTGTTGATTTCAACAGTGTTCGGGTACTACAAAATAAAGTTTTGAAAACTCTTTTTAGTTTCAACCGGCTAACCCACACGGAGTTCTTTTACAGGGAGCTAGGCGTATGCGATATGCGAGGGCTTTTGGAATTCCAACAGTGTAAATTAGTCCATAGAATTATAAATAAGATCCAAAAAAGCAATAAATACAGAGATTATATTTCATAACAATGTCCATCTATTTAACAACCGTACAGGGCCTTCCATTGAAGAGGAAAAACGGTATTTTTTTTGACTTCCCCCGTATTTCTCCAGAAATTCAAAATAGTCAATCGATGTATTTTAGCTCGGAGAATTCGAGGTTCTTAACAAAAAAACAATTTAATGAGAAACAAAAGACTTACGCCAAGGATATTGCGTTTTTCAAACGGAACACTATATATTATTACATTTTTGGATTCTATGGTCAATTCTAAGTGTTTTTCTAATAAGAGTACTATATGTCTATCTTGAACTGTTTTTGATTTATTGATGTTTGACAGTTGATATTTTTGCTTCTTTGAGCCTCATAGCACCTTGGAAATTGTTTTGCTACCTATTTAATTGAATATATTCATATGAAATGTTTTGAAAACGTTTTATGAAAACGTTTTTTTGTTTGACTGGCATCATAAAATAGCTTATCAAAAACTAAGATAGGAATGTGAAAGTTATTTTGCTCTAGGTCCAACCGTTGAGGCGCTATCACGGCTCAAAGAAGCAAAAATGTCAATTTTCATTTCATAAATCAAAAACATTTGGAGGTAGATATAATACCCTTATTAAAAAACACTTAGACTTGACCATAGAATCCAAAAATGTAATAATATATAGAGTGTTCCGTTTAAAAAATGCAACATCCTGGGCGTAAGTCTTTTGTTTCTCATTCAATTGTTTTTTGTTTCGAATTTTCCGAGCAAAAATACATCGACATAACGGCTATTTTGAATTTCTTGGGAAACACGGGGGACGTCAAAAAAATGCCGTTTTTCCTCAGCAATGGAAGACCCTGTATATGTAATAATATCTATCTAGATAACATAAGAACAAATAAGGGCCTGAATAATCTGATATCTCAGGCAGCTTAAGTGTTTAATTTAATAACCTACCTGTTTCTATAAAAAGTGTAAGAAAATTCATAGCCTTGCAGTCAATTAGCATTGAGAAAATATCTCGTAAAATGACCAAAAATAGGTTGTTTTCTGTGATAGTCTGCGAAGTTATAAAAAGGAATTTGAGGATCAGAGTTTAACACATATCTTCTAAAACACTTCTAAATTAAATTGAGTATGTTGAATTTTTAATTTTAGCCTTTAAAAGTTAAAAAAAATTTGTTTATATGTCTAGTAATTTTTCGAAAACAATGGCGGTACTAACCTTGAGCTTTTCTATGCTCAGAAGTAATTTCTTCAAATTCCAAAATACTCAAATTGGAGAGCATACATATAGGTACATTTCTGAAAAAAAATTGATTCGAAAAACAGTAGTTTTTTTCCAAACTATCACCAAAGATAATTACTAAAATCTTGGAATATTTTTCGGAGAATACGTTAGGTTGGCAATTGCAGTTGGTAACAGGTAAAGTTTGAACCCCTACCGCAAGAGGTCGGCCCAAATTTATCAATATTTTTTAATAGAAGGGAGAGCGCAATGACGTCAGTGACGTCAGATAAATAAACATTTATCTCTCGCATGGTCTTTCGTTTATTTTTTATCAGATTCTATGGTTTTTCTTTTAAATAACGTTTAGAATGTTTTAATACATATCATGTTGGAAAAACTAAGTAATCAGTAGATTTGGGCAAATGGAAAAACATAATTTTTTAAACAATATTTGTATTTTAAGGGAGAAAATCGATCTTTCCTTGAACTATGTGGGATATTAAGGAAGAGGAATGTATCTTTAGGTCATATCTTAGTTTGTTACGGTGGGTTAGGGTAACAAATTTTAGTTTTATCTTTTTCTTTACTTAATAAGAATTCACATCGTTATTGGTTGTTTTTTGTCATGTAACATAAAAAAAATCAAACTATTCTTAGTGGCAAAAGATTATGGCAAATACTAAATTTTTGAAAGGATTTCTTATCTCAAAATTGTTCTATTCTAAAAAATAGAAATATATAGATTTATTTGACCCTACACAAAGAAAACGAATTGATGTTTTATATAGGTATTTAGTAAAGTATCCCTAACTGGACATTTAATTTCAAAATAAACAAGTTTATAAAATTTCCTGCATCCCTTTAAACGTCCTCAAATGAGCGGGTGAAAACTCTTCTCCCTCAAACTGTTAAGAAAATAGAAACAGTTGTATAGAATTTAAAAATAAAGTAAATATCTAAATGTACTATAATTCTGCCATAGCACAAAACATGAATAAGCATGTTGTTTCTACTCTTTTTTTGCAAAATTACAAACAGCTTTTTATGAACCATAACAAATTATTTTAGCATAAATTAAGCACTGAAATTTATTAGTCATGAAATGTTTTCAGGTATATCTGGGTAGAAGAGTGTTTTTTCTTTATTTTGATTCCAACATCTACAATTTGTTATAAAGGTCAGAAAAAAATAAACTTCAAATACAAAATTTTAAAAAATATCCCCAAGATTCTAAACATATTTAGTCTCGTTTGAACTCTTAGAATTGCAATGTCAGTAAAATGAAAATTGTTCTACTAATGGTTTATCTTCTAGTCTAAGCAGATAAAAAAATTATTCTGCTTTTACAAAAATAAAAAAGTGTTTTGCAAGTTTCTGATGGGATTTTTCTATCTTCTGATAGGTCTAAAAGATAGCAAGAGAAAAAGTTTAAATATAAAGTTTTTTCTTTTATAAATATTGAAGATGGATGAGAAAATATAAAAAACTCTGTTTGCGGGTTAGTAATTTATTAGGAAATAATAGCATTTACATAAATGGTATTTATATATTACAATATCATCATATACATTTTTAAGAGTAGGAAAATAGTATCTATCTATAAATATAAATAATTATTTGTGAACTACATATATAACCAAATGTACAAATGAACATATTTTTTATTGGTATGCTAAAATTACTAAACTAAATATTCCTAACTTACAAAATAAGTAATTATCTTTTTTTTTTTGCTTATAGCATTTAAATAAATAATATGTAAGATAACATTTTAGTAGCAATTGAAAGATATTTTTTGTAGTTTGGCTGGGTATTCATGAGTATGCTATCAAACTGTGGAACATATACACTACAAATGTATATTAGGTATATTAAATTATAACATTCTGAAAATAGTTTGACTTTCTTGTGTGTATTGTAGTGTAAAGGTAACATTCAGCCTATTCTGAATGGATTTAAGTTAAAACCTCCATACTCCAACACAAAAACAGCCAAACTCTTAGAAAGAGCCAGTTAATAGTTAATAGTTAATACTACTATACTAACTAATATATATATATATATATATATATATATATATATATATATATATATATAAATATTTTGTTAATTTTTTTATTAGGTCACTGTCTCAAAATTTAACATAGGTAATAACTTTTGCTTTACTAAGGATGAAAAATGACTTAGAGGGTATCGTCACCTAACTTGTGTTCCCTGCCAGAATTAATATATTTCTTTAAAGATGTCGCAGAGAAAGGGGTTATTTGCTGAAAATTCTTTTTTTTTTAAGTTAGACAATTATTATTTTTTTTTAGATATTTCAAAAATCAGGAAAAAGTTAAAAAAATATTGGAATTTTTGACCAAAATTTGGTATGCGTATGTAAAAATAAAAAATAAACAACTTTTCTTAATACAACTTTTTCATATTTTAGCAAATAAGACCATTTTTCTGTAATTTTTTTAAAGAAATGTCAATTTTGACAGGTAATGCAAGTTTTCTGATGTAAGTTTTTTATAAATATACTATAATGTAACAAATAAACTTGAAAATCATACCAGTATAGGTGAACAATCAAATTATTAATATAAAGACATGGCTGAGGCAAGCATTGGATAAATGGTCCTTATGAAATGTGCACTCCAGAATTCTTGCTACACATATCACATGATATGACTTGGAAAACAACACAAATAAGTAGTAGTGAAACAATGCATGAATACTGAACCACTTACAGCGTATACAAAACAACAAACTCTCAATATAACATGACTATCAGCAAAAAAATTGGGATAGCTATGGGGTCACCTTTATCTCAATTTCTAATTAGAAACTTTTTGCATTAAATATAATTCAAATATATCTACATAAAGAGATCTTATTACTAAATTCTGCACACAACAAACACGCCTACTCTTACTCATAAGATGCATTACATAGTCATGGGGATTTACTACAAAAGCATAAACTGTTCTACTAACGATTACAAACTTCTAAATCTATAAATTAAAATATATTTTCCTTTTCTGCTTTCTTCATCGATGGTGAGATTGAAAATTACATGGTCTATTGGCTTGTTCGTAGCAATAACAGTTTTCTTATGATATGGAGTTTTGTTTGTACCTAGAGAAAAAATAACTAGAATTAGTTTTTTCCTTGTTTATATGAAAATATGGTGTTTACTCTCTACAAATAACCTTAATACATACCTAACAAAATAAAAAAATTAAATTCTGTGTCAAAATTAAATATGTTTTATCAGTACTACACAAAAGAGGTTCAAGTAAAATAGGTATAAGTTAATGTTTAATTGTAAAAGCTTTGGAAGTTTTAATTTAATACTAGGTAGTAAGCAAATTTTTAAGAAGGGTTTGTTGCATTTTACTTTCCTACATGTTAGGAATAGACAAAATACCTTACATATATTTTTTGGCCTATTATTAACAGTAATGATATAGAACAAATTTTCTTTAATACTAATTAGTAGGAAAAAAAGACGCAAAAACTAGCTTCATTAGCGAGATGGGCTCAATGTAATAATAAAGCCAGAATATGTAAATATTATTTATATAAACTGAAAAGAATGAAAACAATCTTATTTATAATTTCAACTTAACAGGTGTTTTCCATTAGAGTCAGGCAAGGCGCAAGCAAATAAAGAAAAGCAAGGGAAAAGTGTGTATAAAAAACCATGTTTATTTTAATCATTATCAACTGTTGTCATACATATAAAAGTAAATTATAAACTATAACTACTATTAGGACAAGCTACAGAACCCTCAAAATAGAACAGAAAAAATTTAGCAAGTTCTTTGAAAGAAAACATAATTGATGTACCACACCTTAGACCTAAAATTCTTAGCTATTGTTTTTTAATAAAAAAATCGACATTTTGTGTATTTTGAATACGTATAAAGAAAAAAATGGTTGGAGATAAAAATAATATTTTAGTTTGCTTTAATATGATTAAAAGGTTATCTTTTCAAAGAATAATTATATTACCTGATAATAATAAATTTGATTTCTTTCTATACTATATTTAATGTTTAGTCAAGTACTTAATATGTAAAAAGTCTAAATAAACAATAGAATTTTGGGAATTTAATAGTTATAATAAAAAGTATTTTACCATCAGGTGTAGCAGCTAAGTGGTTAAATTTTTCATAAATAAAATTGGCAGGTTCCTTGATTTTTGCATTTGGTCTTGACTGTGCAAATTTCTGCCTTGCAACACGCTCTTTTTGCTTTCCATAAAGTGTATAATAGGTTTTAAAATGCCTTAGATTTATAATGGAACTGACCAGCTTATTGCAGGAAGAGTTATGTCGCCTTTTACATACTGTGCTGTTAATATGTATTTTCTAATTTCTTCCTAAAATGGATTATTCCACTGCCCAACTGTATTTCTTTCTATAGGCATAATATCCTCTGAAGTAACCTAGAAAAATGTTCATATATTTAAAAATATTAGGGAGCATGTAATACACCAGAGTATTATATAGAAGTATAAATGAACAAAGCCTAACAGAAAATGAACACTATGCAAAAACATACTCGCAAAGAGAGATGTGCCTACTCAATACATAAATGCCATTCAGTTGTCTTACTATATTAAGTTGCCCCAGAATCTTAATACTCTATATAATATATTTCTAAAAATAGTAAAAACTATAGACTTTTGTGTTGTACCTCCCACTACTATTACAATCAGTATAAGTATAAATGAACCAAGCCTACAGAAAATGCAAGCTATACAAAAATATAGTCACACAGAAAGATGTGTCTACATTTTCTCTAAATCAATACATATATTGCTGCCCTTCAGCCTAAAATTAATGATGGTCAATGTAATTCTTAAGGAGGCAATGTCTAAAGTAAATCCTACATGAAATGCTGTATACTTCAAGCATCGTTGTTTAAAAACCAACTTTAGCTACTGCAATCAATGTGTTAAATACTATTTCAATTAATTAATAATTTTACTTAATTTTTCTTTTTTTCTTTAATAATAATTTCTGCCTTGTGCGAGTCCCTCCAATGCATACCAAAAACAAGCTTAACATTGGATGGAAGTTACAAAATGAAAAACCTAATATTATTGGATATTGTAAATATAGAGTAAAAAAAATCAGAGGCATACTTTTTTCTTTAATATGAATTATGTTGCCCTTCCCCTAGACGCCATAAAATGGATAATTATAATCCTAATACTTTCAGCCCCTTGTCATCCAATCAAACTTGCAATGCTTGACCAAAATCGTCGTGAAATATATTTAAAATATCTATAAAAAATTATTTCTTTTTATTAAGACAGCCTGTATCTCAAAGACAAAACAAAACATAGACTATAGGAAACATGTTTATATGAATTCTCATAAAATACGTCAAGGAATGACCTACTAAAGGAACAATGTATATTGTTTTATATGTTTTCTCAAACAGTCTCATGTAATATATATATATATATATATATATATATATATATATATATATATATATATATATATATATATATATATATATATATATATATATATATATATATATATATATATATATATATATATATATATATATATATATATATATATATATATATATATATATATATATATATATATATATATATATATATATATATTATATATATATATATATATATATATATATATATATATATATATATATATATATATATATATATATATATATATATATATATATATATATATATATATATATATATATATATATATATATATATATATATATATATATATATATATATATAGTATATATATATATATATATATATATATATATATATATATATATATATATATATATATATATATATATATATATATATATATATATATATATATATATATATATATATATATATATATATATATATATATATATATATATATATATATATATATATATATATATATATATATATATATATATATATATATATATATATATATATATATATATATATATATATATATATATATATATATATATATATACATATATATATATATATATATATATATATATATATATATATATATATATATATATATATATATATATATATATATATATATATATATATATATATATATATATATATATATATATATATATATATATATATATATATATATATATATATATATATATATATATATATATATATATATATATATATATATATATATATATATATATATATATATATATATATATATATATATATATATATATATATATATATATATATATATATATATATATATATATATATATATATATATATATATATATATATATATATATATATATGTATATATATATATATATATATATATATATATATATATATATATATATATATATATATATATATATATATATATATATATATATATATATATATATATATATATATATATATATATATATATATATATATATATATGTATATATATATATATATATATATATATATATATATATATATATATATATATATATATATATATATATATATATATATATATATATATATATATATATATATATATATATATATACATATATATATATATATATGTATATATATATATATATATATATATATATATATATATATATATATATATATATATATATATATATATATATATATATATATATATATATATATATATATATATATATATATATATATATATATATATATATATATATATACATATATATATATATATATATATATATATATATATATATATATATATATGTATATATATATATATATATATATATATATATATATATATATATATATATATATATATATATATATATATATATATATATATATATGTATATATATATATATATATATATATATATATATATATATATATATATATATATATATATATATATATATATATATATATATATATATATATATATATATATATATATATATATATATATATATATATGTATATGTATGTATATATATATATATATATATATGTATATATATATATATATATATATATATATATGTATATATATATATATATATATATATGTATATATATATATATATGTATATATATATATATATATATATATATATATATATGTATATATATATATATATATATATATATATATATATATATATATATATATATATATATTTATATATATGTATATATATATATATATATATATATATATATATATGTATATATATATATATATATATATATATATATATATATATATATATATATATATATATTTATATATATG
>JAUTXW010005316.1:0-135228 GCA_030620095.1 Kuschelorhynchus macadamiae
CGGAAACTTATTCATGATCCGGCAACTACGGTCACAGATTGCTGTCGTAACCACAGGAACCGGTTGATAAAACTAGAAATGACTAGAAATACGTCGGCATCACGGAGGGCAATATTACCGGAAAACTTATCATAAAAAATCACTCACAAAACTATACTTGGGCATTCCAAAAGAACCCCAAATTACACCATTGTAAGCCCTCGAAAATAATAACAAAATCTAGACCTGCCATAATGCATCCGACTCATCTGAATAATTCTTTCCCAAAATTGACAATGTAGCGCCCTCTTTTGTAGGAACCTACGATACGACCAAATGCGCCTGATAGAATACTGCGATGTGTGCAGGAGACCGAGGAAACTGCCCCGACCGTCCACTTCCACCGCGGTACCTTTCCAAAATTAACGACAGAAAAATCGATAATCGAACCGTAAGCCAGGCTATTGATAAACGAGACCTGGAGATGTCGTGACACATCGATCAGTTGCGCGGACCTATACAGTGTAATTCTAATATACTTGTTTTATTTCAGTTCGCACTAACTGAATCCAAAATTCTGTTCTCTAAAAATCGAAACGGCGGAATCGCACAAGAATAATCATTAACATATTAAATCCATAGTGCATTAAAAGAAGTTTTCGTAGTTTTAAAAGACAAACGTGATAGGAAAGCAAAATTGTAAATTCAAAAATGATTAATATTTAGTAGTATTATTATCTAAAAATTTGTTTATTATATAATTATTTAAATAGTTTAATATTATTATTAGCATGCTATAAGTCCGAAATTATCACGTTACATTAGAGTGGCGGAATTTTGTGCCGGTGAGTGTATATGTATATATATATATATATATATATATATATATATATATATATATATATATATATATATATATATATATATATATATATATATATATATATATATATATATATATATATATATATATATATATATGTATATATATATATATATATATATATATATATATATATATATATTTATTCCTTCTTTTGTTAAAACCTGAATATACCTGATTTATGTATATTTAGGGATGGGTAAAATCCTTTCCATGATATTTCGTTGACTCCTGAGATAAGAATTACGCTACTTCATCTTAAACCATTATGTAAATCCCTGCCAACCAGTAAAGCAAAAAAAAGTTGACAAGATCTGGGTGCGATTAGCTTGTTACACCTGTTTTACTTATTAGTTATTCGGACACCATTTTAGATTTAACGTATATAAAAAGGAGAATATTTGCCATGTACAAAATTTTATTCAGACTGTTTGTATTACACTTAATAATACAAATAATAATATATGACTGTAGATCCAATTCGGTTTTGCTGTCGCTATCCTCGTATAAATTAATTATAATGGGTTGAGTGATATTAACCAACGAAATGTAAGAATCTTTTTTAACCGACTAAAGCTATATCAGCTACATTTTTTCGAATTAATTCCACAATTATACTTAAAGTTGACGAGATATTTTCCTACCTAATTTTTGACTTTATGATGCCGCATATGCTTTATGGGATTAAAAATATAATAATATGGGGGTAGTATCTTCATGGTAGTCTACACGAAAATCTTTTATATTTTTAGCAGATAGCCACAAAGCATTTGGACCCCAACCGTCATCTGAACCATCATGTAAATGGTTTCATCAAGGTAGATAATAGGATGATTTTCGGATCTGTATTTTTTTTTACTTTAAATATTCATAGCGCGCCACTGCTGCAATCGCTGAGATTCGATTAGGGTTTGCCTTTTGCTGATGCATGGTGCGATATTTGAAGCCAATTTTTGATGGGCCTCTTTCTCGCCTTTTTATGCTACAGGAAACAGAAAAAGTTAGTTTCGTCTTTCACTGGTCCGTTTTTCAATGACTCCAGTGTGAGCGCATGTTGTTTATCATACATACAGTAAATTTTTCTGCGAATCTTTGTCGCCTTCATCCAAACATTTGGTGGTAGTGGAGGTCACTTCATTTTTTTTTTACTTTGATGGGCGTGGAAACAATACTTTTCACTGTAAATAAAGGTGTTTTTGTTACCGTACACGTTTCTTTTAAAGCGAGCGCGAAATTCTCATTGAAAAACATCCAAAATTTGAACAAGTTTCTTATCAGTTCCGTTCCGTAACTCTTCCGGAAGTGCCACCACCAACTTTTTGCCACAAACAACACAGGTCGTGTGTGATACATTTTTAACTGAACAATAACTCAACTTGTTACGAGATGGGTACAAAGTAAAATTTTTGCTTACAAAATCTACTATACATACCTATATTATACAGGTAAAACTTGTAAGATTTGATTTTGTCATCGCATGAGAAGATAGGTATATAAAGAAATAAATCTGGTGATTATTACCTACTGTGGAAATTATTAAAATTTAGCAGTGTACACTAAAATTGAAATTTAAGGGCTTTTATTGTACCAAGTAGAAACAATTGTGAAAATAGTTTATATTTATATCTTTCACGTACCCATATTATTTGCAGCATGCTATAGTAAGCTGTGGCTAGGCGGTGAGTGAAATCATAGAAGATATAATCTGCGTTTAGCTATATTTTCTGTGATACAATGGAGAATGGAGTAGCCAACATACGTAACTTCCTCTAGAATAGTATTGGTTTCATGAAAACTATACACCACCTCCTCTTGTAGAAAATTTTGTACAATTTCATATTTAAATTTTTACACGTAAGGCATTGGCTTCAAGAAAACCCTTAAGGTAAATTTTTTATAGTATTGTCATTTGTGAGCCAAATGAAACGAAAGTTGTCTTTTTTAATTATAATGAATAATCATTTTGAATGCAATTCCCGCTAGTGTCTTTGTACCCATGTAAAAATATGACCGGCGCCAGGCAGTTGGTCAAAGCTTCTCTAATGATTTACACCACTCGTGGGCTTTTTTGAGTCATCATGGCAGGCAACGTGAATCGGTTTTTTGGTTAGACGCATACGCCCGTATTCACTAGAAAGGTTTAAGAGATAGACGTCTAGTTGCCATGGTATTCAGAACTCTTATTTCACCAGTTATATTTTACTTATGTCACTGTCATTTTGTAATTGTGACATTTAGAAAAAATATTTGTTCAATTGTTAAAAATGTCATCTTAAACCTACAACTGTCAAGTTAGACCTGGTGTAAATTGAAACCTCTTCAGTGAATACGGTTGATATAGTCAAGTGCAGTGGTTCCCAAATTCCTCGTGATTGCGGACCCCTAAAATTCGGCAGATGTAACATGCGGACCTTAACTAAATTATTTCGTAAATAAGGTGGTGGTTAGTGGTTTCAGTTGGTCCCCACAGAATTTATCATACTATTTATTACTTTACACAGCGTTTTTGTGCTCTCAAGTGAAGTTGTAAAAAATAGACAGAAACACAAAATAGTGATGGCATTGTTAGTTACAGCTGAAAGAAAAAAACAATGTTTTTTGAAAAATTTTTATTGAGATTATTTGCTTTAAATAAAATATAATAATATAAGTGTTAATGAAGCAACGAGTATTTTAATTGTATGTTCAATACATTAACTTGACAAAAAAGTAAAACGAAAAACACATTCTTATTATTAGCATACAGAAAGTTATTCCAACACTAAGAAAAAAACATTATATAAATTCGTCAGGGCTGCTTTATTAAAATCCTAACTGGTATTTATTTACTATTCAAGCTCTCTTAATGTGATGAATGGAACATTTTATTATCTGTCATAATTTTTCCAAAATCTGGTCTAAGTCGGGATATTTTAATTCTTAATTCTGAAGAAACATCCAGACAATTTTTTGTTTTGTCTTTAGTGCAACAAATGATGAGAATCCTTGTTCAGACAGATATGCCGTGCAAAGGGAATTAGGTGTTTCAAAACATTTTCGGAGAGCTCGTTAAAATCATGGCTCATCTTGATCCAAAACTGAAGTAAGTCATTGTCTTTGAAAACAACTTTTACATCGTTGTTGCGCGACAGATCAATCAGTTGATCTTGCTCTTTTTCTGAAAGGCTGGAATTTTTTTCAATATCTTTGCTGTCAAAAGAGTTTCTAATCCAGGATTTATCATTATTCGCAATAGGAAAGTATTCACGAAAACTAACTGCTAACTCACGCAAATGTTCCCAGATATTTTGTTGAACCTCAGGTGGCAAATTCTCTTCTGAATTCAGTAGAAATGATTCCAGAACAGGAAATGAACTTAAAGAGTTTTGTTCAACGATACCGACCCAAAATTGTATTTTTTAATTGTCCTTTCTATCTTATCTTGAACTTGAAAAATATTGGTACTCCTGCCTTGTAGACATATGTTCAGATCATTTAGATAGGCAGAAATGTCTGAAAGGTATGCTGTCATGCACATCCATGAAAAATCAGTAAGTCTTTCCGCTAATTCAAATTTATTTTCATTTAAAAAAAGACGAACTCTATCACGTAATTAAAAAAAAGGACTCAAAATTTTACCGCGTGATAGCCATCGCACTTCTGTGTGTAAAAGGAGCTGAATGTGATCACTACCGGTTTCCTCACAGATTGCTTGAAAAATCCGAGCATTTAGTGGTCTAGCTTTGATAAAATTAATGATATCGTCTAATGTTGATTTTAAGGATGGGGGCATTTTCTTGCACGCTAGGGCTTCCCGATGGATACAGCAATGAGTCCACATTACACAAGGAACGACTGCTTTCACACGTGCTAGAAGTCCCCTTAACCTCCCAGACATTGCACGGGCTCCTTCTGTACTTAATCTAACACATTTCGGCCATGGTATCTTATTTTCAGTAAAAAAATCATTAAGAGTGTTAAATACCGACTCGGCCGTAGTACGTATAAGCTCTCGTAAGATCAAGAAGTCTTCATGTATGTCGCCTTCCCAATCATGATGAACAAAAACTTATAAGTTTGTTTGTAATGTCTGTGCTTTCATCCAACTGTATTGAAAACATTTTACAAACCTGGAGTCTTGATATTAATGTCTGTTCTATATTCAAAGACAAATCGGTAATTCTGCGTTTTATAGTGTTGTTTCAAAGAGGTATTCGTAGCAGTTGTTTTGCCGCAGTTTCACTAATCATATTCTTACACATAATTTGCGCAGCAGGAAGGAGTAACTCAGCTATAGTATGAGGCTTACCACATTTGGCAATTAGTTCCGATATTTAAAACGAAGCGAGAGTTGCACTTTCATTTCCAAAAGCAACTTTAGTTATTGTTCTTTGACTTTTCTTCAGCTTTCCTAGCTTCATTCGGAAAAAACCAATTGATTTGTTGACCGATTCAGGGTGTTTCGTCATTAAGTGACGTCAAAGTTTCGCTGGTTTCATGTTTTCGTTCGAAAGAATATCGAAACATAAAACACATTGTGGCTTTGGCTCCTCGCCGACACTCGTTTCAGTAAACCCAATTTGCAAATAATCCTCATTATACCTGCGTCTTTTCACATCAGATTTAACAGTACTTTTTACCGATGGTACACTTCCTAATTCAGTGGTCGAATTCTGAGATGTACTTGCTGTTTGTCCATAACTAACGACTCATTACTAGCCCTGCAACTTTCATTACGTGATGTTTTACAAGAACCACTTATTAACCAACGATCCATAATCAAAACACCAAAACTAATAAATTACTTAAAAGCGCTCATAACTTACTTATTAATACACAAAAATGCGCCAGCGACAAATTACAATACTTCTCAAACTCAACTACTAAAAATAAATAGTATTTAATAATATCAAGAAGCCGTTCACGTTTACGTGCCGCGCACATGCAGTGTCCAGACTGTGATTCAGCGCCGCGAAGAGCACGATTGCCAAGTCTAATCGAAAATATACAAGGCGTAAGAAAAATTTCCGAAAAGGTTAAAAATGATTTTTGGATTAATAGCCATTGTGGTCTCTGCGGACCCCCGAAAAAATGACGGCAGACCCCTAGGGGTCCGCGAACCACAATTTGGGAACCACTGGTCTAGTGGGATTGAATTACGGACGGAGTTAAAATGGAGCTAGTACTTTCCGCATCAATTCACAATTGAGTCCTATAGAATCAAAACCCGACAAATCCATTTAGGTAAATTTTTGGGAAATCGCCAAAAACTGTTAAAATATGTTTGTGTTCTCCAATGTTTAAATATTTTGTAGTGATTACTTATATTGGGTTTATGATTTGGAAAACGGCACTGTTTCTTCCAAAAACTCATTAAACAATCTAAAATTTAAATAAATGAAATGGATTTGCCGGATTTTGATATTAAACTTTGGATTTGTCGGATTTTGTAACTCACTTAATCGAACTTGGCCTCAAATCGTTGTTTAAAAAATAATAATACGGTGTTATTACTTTAATTTTATATTATTCAAAATAAACTTTTACATATTTATTAGTTTTTGTATGAAAGGAACTTAGCAAGTTCTGCACATTAGACCACTAAGTCCATTTTCAAGTTCTTCACTAAGTACATCATCCTGGACTTTATAATATTTCTTTAAAACTTCATGGTAATACTTCAAGTTTTCCATTTTATGCCACTCTTCATCAAAATGTTTGCTGAGTAAATATTTAACATCTTTAAGTTTTGGTTGACTCGGACAAACGCCACCAGAAAGTCGACATCGCATAATGTCGCTTACTGACTTTCCTTTTTTAAACACTGAATTGTATTCCCCAAGATCTGACTTGTAAGATTGTTCATCTCAAATAGTGACAATATTGTTTCTTCCTTTTCTGAGTAAAAATGTTTTGCACATATTAAACCTAAAGTGCCATTGGGCAGGCGTTTTAATTATTTCCTGCGAGTCTTTTTTCCAGTCATAGACCTCCAGATCACTACATAATTTGAAAACAGTTCCATGGTCTTTAAATATTTCATGAAATTCCTCTGTAGATACGATGGTATCTTTTGTTTTAATAATTCTCTCGATACGAGCAAAGACCCTATCAGGCGGAATAAAAGAGTGTCCAGCCACGGGGAATATGAGCTCCATATTTTTAACACATGTGGCCTGATTTTTTTGACAGTCAAATGATATTGTCTTAAGGGCTAGTCTTTCTTCCCTAAGAGAATCAAAAAATGCATTTGCTCGTAATCTATGTATACGGTGCTCAATCTTCAGCGTATTTTTTAGTTTTTCATCTTTTTCTACTTTAATTTTTTCGATAAGCTGAAGGCAAGTTGAACAAACGTCGAGGTTAAGTAGGTGCGACAACTCCTATTTCTGCAGTAATGAGACTCGACTGTTCTAAATTTACTAATAAATCTCATTACAGAGGCTTTTCTCTCCGCAAAGTAAGCCGTCTTTCGATCGCCTCCTCTATTCTTACAAGCCATCTGTCGTTTTTCATAAAATCGCTTAAGAGTACCCAGCACCCACACAGTTTTTCCGATTCTACGTTTTATATTGAGTGTTTCATCATTATTCTTTTTCTGGGCCTTAAAATCAGATATTCAAATATGAAAATATCAATGATATTAAATGCAACAATATATATATATATATATATATATATATATATATATATATATATATATATATTATAGTTTTTAATATATCTATATATATATATATATATATATATATATATATATATATATATATATATATATATATATATATATATATATATATATATATATATATATATATATATATATATATATATATATATATATATATATATATATATATATATATATATATATATATATATATATATACAGTGTGGAAAAGAGTATGGACTATCCCTAATAATTTGGTAGTGTGTAGGTTTTACGGAAAATGTTCGAACACGTTAATTTAGTATTTCAGTTTGTCACATTCTGATAACATTTATTTGTTTTTTTTATTGACATCTGTCAAAAATATGACGTAACCGACATTTTTTTAAATGGGTAACATATGGCATGTGATACATCATTTGAAAGCTCTTGTTGCACGCAGTATGTCCCTAGATCTTAGTGCGATTCTATTTTGCCATTTCAAAATGGCGATCGCTCAATTGTGCATGGAACAAAAATATGGTCTACCCGAACACGGCTCGAACACGGTAATTTAGTTTTTTAGTTTCCCACATTCTGATAAAATTTATTAGTTTTTTTATTCTCTATTATATCTGCCAAAAATATGACGTAATCAACATTTTTTTAATTGCAACATATGGCATGTGACACGTCATTTGAAAGCTCTGGTTTCACTTAGTATGTTCCTAGATTTTAGACCCATTCGGTCGTACCGTTTAAAAATGGCGCTTGATTAATTATTTGATATTTGTTTTTGACAGATGTTAATGAAAAATCAAATACATTTTATCAGAATGTGGGAAACTAAAAAACTAAATTGTCGTATCCGTATTTTCCGTAAATCCTGAAGTCACCAAATTATTAGGGGTAGTCCATACTTTTTTCCACGCACAATTAATAGGTCGCCATTTTGAAATGGCACAACAGAATCGCACTAAAACCTAGGAACATACTGAGCGAAACAGGAGCTTTCAAATGATGTTTCATATGCCATATGTTGCCATTTAAAATAATGTCGATTACGTCATATTTTTGACAGATGTCAATCAAAAAACAAATCAATTTTATCAGAATGTGGGAAACTGAAAAACTAAATTAACGTGTTCGAGCATTTTCCATAAAACCTACAGACTACTAAATTATTAGGGGTAATCCATACTTTTTTCCACACTGTATATATATATATATATATATATATATATATATATATATATATATATATATATATATATATATATATATATATATATATATATATATATATATATATATATATATATATATATATATATATTTATGTGTCCTATACCTATAGCGAATAGTTTAGAAGCTAATGACATTTAATTGATTCGTATTCCATAGTTTGTGCTATATATTATACAAAATATAAATTTAAAGGATCAAACATCTAATTTTTTATTATATATTACAAAATACTCTCAACCTGTCCGCCTTCCTTGGCAACACTGGGTAAATAATTTTAATTTCTGCTATACAATTTCTTACAAGATTCGTTTCATTAGTCTTGTTTTTTGTTTTAAATGTTCGACATTGTGGGTTCTATGTTTATAAACTAATTCTTTTAGGTTTCCTCATAAAAAAAAGTCCAGTGTTGTCACAAGCAAATCCAGTTTCAATATGTCGGATTAAAGCACATTTAAAGTGTTGGAAAATTATCTATGACGGATAATCTAAATATTTTTAAATCTAGTCCCCCTAAATTGACAACATGCAACAATCACAACCAATTTAAAAGGTTTGTGGGATAAAGCTACCTAATATAGCAGCGAGTTTGCTAGGTATTACTCTGTAGCTAAATTTAATAATTGGTGATCTATTCGAAAAACTAACACTTTTTCGAATAGAGTAGCTACAGAAAATTATTTATGTGGTGCAGGTTTAATTATAGGAATTGTTGAATTATTTGTAGACTAAACGCTTTTTCGAATAGATCTATCAAAATAATAGTTTTTTTCTACTGGAGCGCCCAAATAGTTGTCCATTTCAGTAAAAAAAAAATTCTTCCTCCTACCTTCTGTTATTATCGTATTGATTTAATTGGAAAATGACAGTCATTACGGTTTAAAAAATATTTATTTAATAGTGTTCTATATTCCTAAGTAAATACAGTATCTAAAAAATATGAATTTATTATATACATGATACTACATGGCATGGCTCGAAAATAGCTGTACATACATAGTATTTATTTATGAGATACCTCTATAACATCTAGTTATTTTTCTTGTGATTTATGTATCTAGTGTTATTGTTGTAGTTGTCGTCTTAAAAACGAATTATTGAGAAATTCTGAACATAATTTATTAATCTACAATACTGTTAATGTGAAGAACTAGATCAGGGCTGTACAACATTAGAAAGCTTGTGCACATTATAAAAATGAAAATTCCAAATGTGCATGTTAATCAAGATAATTATAGTCTGGAGACGCTGACAATACGCATTCCTGTAAGAGAAGATGAACGAAACGAAAGATGCTACAAACAAGATTTTGGGTCTCGGTCTTTTTGCTGTTAATTAGATGTAGCCCAAAGTTGTGTTTTTTAATGGCACAACTGTATATCTGTAAACCATTTTTTCTTGTTTGTTTTGCCTTTCAAAAATTTATAACACATGATTATTTTCAACATTAAGTTCAATATTTGTATGTTAATTAAAACATTTATTTTTTTGTATTATTTGTAGTAAGCCAAAACGGATAATTATTACAATTACAAATTTTAATTAAATTAGAAAATTAATTACAAGCGGTATGAGACAAAGACAAAGGATATGGTGATGGTACCTACCTTAGATTAGTTTTTATTAAGTAAGCTTCTTAGGATAGTAATGGCACATTACCGGCAATTTATTTTTCAGTAAGAATATTTGGTAAGTTACGGCAATTTTTGGTAATATTGATATATTATAAAGAAATACCTTCTTTTTTTAATGAGAATATAATATGTTTCTTGGATCATATTCTTGTATTATATTCACAAAAGTTCTACAACTTTTTCATAATTATGTGATTTATTTTCGAATTTAGTAGTAGTAGTAGAGTTTAGTCTAGTAGTATTCGGAATATTGGCAAATTTGTCGGTATTTACACATATTTTTCCTCAATTAAAAAAAAAAAGATCATACGATCAAGAAGTATTAAAGGTAACAATAAACGTAACAACTAACAAACTACAAAATTTTAACAAATATATTTGTTTTTATTTTCTCTCAAAAACTCGTGATGTAAAAAACAACTAAAGGAATTTTTCCAAAACTAAATAAAAATAAATAATGATAAAACAAGATATTTTTTGTCAATTAAATAGTTAATTCCTCTCTAAATAGGAGAAGTTTTGAGTTTTACTACTTAAGAAACAGAAGACACAAATAAAGGGGTCGTCTAGAGCTCGTACTAGTCATTTGCAAAGATAAAGGTCCACAAGGTTCGGGTATTGCGACGGTAATAACTGAAATGCCAGTTAACAATACTATGTTCCCAGAAGCAAACGCCAACTTAACAGCTCTCTGTGTAGTGAGCTTATCTCTTAACTTATTATATTAAAATGCATATCGGCTAAAAGATCTTTCAGTGGTTACGAAACCTGCTGGAAGCCTCAAAATAGAAAGTGCTGCATCTTTTTAATAAGTCTTAAAACAAATTCCTCTCCACCAGGTAGTAAGATAAGCTTCGCGACCTGTGTTCCAGATAAAACTGATTGCCCACAATTCATGTTTTCCTAAATAGCTTACAACATTTTTTCCTTTATTTTCCACAAACAGAACATAATTGTCAGTTAAACTGTTAATCAACTTCATTGCTTCCACGTGTTGATAAAGTGGTCGCAGGTCATGCAATTGGATAGCAAGGTTCGGTTGGGCCCTTAAGCAAATGAACAGAACAGAATCAATTTTTAAACTAAATTAGGGTCCTAAAAAAGGGTCCCCACCTTTAAGAAATTTCAAACAGAGATACCAATAATAACTGATGATCACTAAAAAAAGGTCCCAACTGGTGATTTCCAGTCGCCCTTTGAATACTTGGGCCTTTAAGCACTGCTTATTTACGCCGTATGTTAGCCACGTCACTACGAGTTGTCAACGCGCCTCGTTTCCGAGTCAAATTTTAATTTAAATTTGTATGATTTTTACACTGATCACGTAAAAATATATTCCAATTAACAATTATTAGTCAATAAATCAAAACATGAAACCTGGTTATAACTAGAAAATAAAAAATTAGAATGAAAATGAAAATATAGGCAATTTGTTTATAAACATTGTTAAAATTGTTCTCCGTTATATCTTAGACATGTTTCACACATAGTTCTTATTCGCTTTAAAGCTTCGGTGGTATTTTTTAAATCTCTCGATGCTTGCACGCTATAAATTTTATTTTCAAGATATTCAGGGCGGATAAATCGGGTTACCTAGGTGGCTATCTTACAGATGCGCTTGTTCCAATTCAGTGGCCTGGGAAGTTAGTATCTATATAAGCTCTTACAATTTGCGCATTGTGAGCGGGAGCTCTACCTTATTGCAGATATAAGTTATTAAGACCAGTCAAGGGAGCATAATCTCTTATCTCGGGCACAACATTGTTTAAAATGTCTCGATAATTATTTGCAGTAAAGCTACCTTCAAATATATTATATACGATTTAGTTCCGAGTATAAAGCATGAACATGGTTATTTTTCTGGGACCAAAACATAATATTCTTCGGATTCAATATACCGGCACGGGATCTTTCAAAATTACCTTCCATGTTTAGCATTTGCGAATACCAAGTACAAAACTCTGTACGGCGTTGCGTGTCACCAAGACTTTAAGTTTTGAACCAACTGGAATTTAGAAGGTCTAAACTTATGTATTTTTAGAATTGTTTGAATACTTGATTTAGAAACTTCGACAGAATCTAGCTGAGCTAGAGAAAAGCTAACTAACAGGAAAAGTTGGTTTACAAATATCCAGGGTGTGCGATTAGAAATCACAACTTTGGGTTACGTCCAAATAATGACAGCTCAGCGCTGACTACGCCACTGAATTAAAAAAGTGTATAATATCTCGTTCACATCATTCAAGTTCACTAAAGGCCGTTTTACATGCTGCAATTCTTTCTTGCAAGTTGCAATAGTCTTGAACAAAATCATGCGCAGTGGCAAGACATTTGTACCTTTTGTCAAACTGCGCATTGCCTTTGTTCAAGACTATTGCATATTGCAAAGAAGAATTGCAGCATGTAAAACGGCCTCTACACAAGTGCTTGATTGCAAGTACTTGTACTAGCTGTATTTTAAACACATTTATTTACGCATTTCAAGTAGCTGTACTTACAACTAATCTGTATCAAAATATCAAATGTAAGTTATTTTTGAAAAATTGGAGTCGTCTGAAACAGTAAAACGTTACGTTAGCATTGTACATATTGCGTTAAGTAAAGAATAATGTGTTATTTAAGAGCATCAGATATTTTCCTAAGAAAATATCACTCAAAGATCCTTCAGCCTATAGAGACCATCTCATAATGTCGACTGAAGAAACTTCTGAAATTATTAATTCAAACCAAAACACAGTGCTAATAGCACCTACATATAGGTATGTTTATTTCCAATATAGTTAGCCAGTTTATTCAGTTCGTATAAGACTTTGTTTATGTGTATATTGTATATTGTTTGTTGTTTCCATTTTAGTGTAATATGTAACAGATTTCGTATTTTATAAATTATGTGTATGTGTTCTACGTACACAGTTTTTAACAGTGGATTAACTTTTGAATGTTTTTATATCCCCAATGATTCAAGAAACTTTTAATAATAATATATATATATATATATATATATATATATATATATTTATTTACTGAACTGGAATGATCAATATCCACTAGGCTTAAGGAACGTGAACGATATATTAGAAAGAAAAACAATGTACAATCTGCTCTATCTGAACACCAACATTCCATTGTTAACAATTTTAATAGAGATACAGGCTATAGTCTATATTCTCCATCATACCTGGAAACGTTCGTTTGTCGTGGTTCGCGTTATCACAGGTCGGGTATAAATAACCGGTCTAAATTTCTCCAAGTTTATTCAGTGTTCCATCTCGTGAAGTAATGATCCCTGAAGATGATTCGTGCAATCATAAGAATTCCATTTTGCTCTTAACCCCAAGAACTATGATTTTTTAATTGATCAAAGCCGTGAAAGCTTCCTTCTATAATAATATTGTTCATATATTACTAAAAATCCCTCAATTTGTTGGTCCAACAGTATATTTGATGCCATTTTTGAATCAACTACTGCTGTTATGACTTGCAAATGTTTTTACACATCATATTTACTTTTATGCAAGTTCTAGCACGTAAGAAAAGTAGACCACCACTCAATTTCACTTGACGCTAATTTTTCTTGTACTAATTGAATAAGTACTTGCAATATGGCTGACATTGTAGAAATACTTGCAATCCAGTATATTATGCAAGTGAATTTGCATATCGTAAACCCAGCATAAGAACCAGTTTTTACTTTTCCGATAAGTAGAAAGATATGCATAATGCAATATTTTCAATTTCGCTCTGTATATAAGAAACGAATAGAGCTATGAAAATTTTGTTTGAGGCATCTTTAGTTTAACAAAAAGTAGCATAGTGGCGCGAAAACCACACACTCTATCCTTTCAAATAAACGGAGATATACGCAAGTATGGGGGTAGCCACACCCCAACGTCGTTCGGGTTGGGAAATTAGATTTCCTAAGTTGGGAAAAACAAAGCAAACAAATAAATTAAATGTATGAATTACTGTAATACAAAAGGTATGACTTTTTTTAGTTGCTAGTGGGCCTTTTCTCCCCCTCCCCCCACAACAATGGCCCAGGGACGCCCCTGGATATACCCCTTAAAACCTTCCAAAACAACCATTTTTCAAGAATTCAAGATACCTATATGGTTTTTTTCGAAGAATTTGAAAATGCTTTTCCCAATCCCTATACATTAGGATAGTGTAACGTTCTTCTAATGACAGTTTTATATTTAAAATATACGGAACACTTTTAAAAGTAAATGCTTATTTGCTGTGATATTTTCAAGTATTTTGTGACCTAAAGCTATAACATAAAATAAGCAATATAAGAAACATCTAGAATAAATGGAATGGAAACGATGAGGACTTTTTAAAAATATATTTAAATATAGCTAAGAGCTTTTAAGTCAAATTAATTCCTAAGAAAAAAATGTGTTTCGGTAAACATAGTACTTCCTTAGATATGTGTACGCCAGTGGTTTTCTCAATATGTGTTTTATTTATAAAAAATATAATACATTTGACGTATTTTGCAGTCTTATTTTAAACAATTAATGTATTTATTAAAATTTAACGATTTACACCCATAAAATAATTAATTTTGTTTTTAGGGAGCTGTTCCACCCCTTATACCTATATAAAGGAAAATATTGTTTTCATTTTTATGAAGCTCTTGTATCCCCTAGGGCTACTCTGTATAATGGACTAAATGTATTTATATACAAAAGGATATATGAAAGAGCATTTTCAGACAGTTATCCTGCAAAATAATTAACAGCTTAAGGTGGATCGTGTTGGACAGTCCTGATCTAGATTAGGCAGAACTAAAAATTATATTTCGATATGTTAGATCATCTGTAAAAGTAGGACACTGCATTGCGATATTTAGCCAAAAAATTTCCAGAATTATTTATTTTCAAGAAGACATTTACAGAACTAAATCATCATTAGGTGATATTTGGGCACGTGTTTTACTGATTTATTTTAGCTTTTACTCATATCAGAATTTGTATGAAAATTTTAAAATATTTATTCTAGTTCTTAATTGATTTTAAACTGTCTGTACAAAGTAACATATTTAATGGCCAATATTTGGTTATCTTATCCTAGAGTTAAGTGGATTAATTACTTTTCCCACCATCAAAGCTACATGGAGTTCAGAATCAATGACGAAATACAAGAATGGATGATCTGCTTTGAAGTTAACAGGTGGATATTGTCGGAAATTTTCTGAAACAAAAATTAAAATTATCAACGTTATTTCAAATATGTTCTGTCTTTAAAGTACGTAATAAAAAGCGTTACAAAACATACGATGACAGTTATACAGGGGTGTTTATCATCAGTAGGTGATTTTGACTTTGATTAGGACTCCCTCAACACAGTTTGGTGAATTATTGTTCTATATGTCTTCACCAGAAATGCTTAAAACTCTTACTGTTTCCTCCTTTTGTATATATTTTTCAAGTTTTACAGTTCTTTTATCTAGATATATATTGTATCTCTTTAATTATATAGCTTTTTTAGTTTCGCTAGTATAAGGTTTCCAATATTATTTTGATGCGCATTTATTTTACTTTATTTTATTTTCATTAACTTCAACAGAAAAATTTTGCAATTTCAGGTTAAATAGAATTTCCCGTCCAATGAAGGTTTCGTTAGCAGCACAATTAGTACGTTACCGGTGCAATTTATGAAAAATTCTCGTCAATTGTTCGGCGTGATTCTGGAGGACACTGCGTCTTGTAATTAGTGGTTTAGCTTTTTTTTTAAATTCTTATTTAGTATGAATTGTCTTACACCCGCACAACATTTATTTTATTTATGATTAACATTGCAGATGCAGGACTGGGATAATTTGGCCTCGGGGTCTGTAATTTTTATAAAACGGATAAATAATATATGTAAAATTACCCTGCTACTACGCTACAAAAAAAAAAGAAGAAAGAAAATCTAAGCTGACAAACCTCAAAGGACCATGCATAAACATTATCGAAAACCCGCTTCAGTAAAACGGGCCGAAGCTTTTATATGTTATTTTCTTGACCTCCTAAACAAAAGACAACAGGGGCACGTCAATATCGTAAGAACCGTTTTGGAAATGTCTTCCAAAAGCCCTGCTTTAGAGAAGCTCAGTACTGCAAGATATAAATAAACTATGTGTAAAATATTTTGCGGTACATTTTAGTAAGAAATATACGGAATGTATACTGGTGGCATTAACAATAGGACCAAATGATTGGATAATTGAAATTTTCTTAAGAAATATAACAAGATCAAAAGATGTTCAAAAAAAAATTGAAGAAATTGTTAAGTAGGTATTTTTTAAATAAAAGCAAAAGTGCTTATCGCCAAGAACTGAGAAAATCCCAACTCCCAAAGAAGAGGGAAGTTTTTCCGCTACTGAAGATATACACGAATCCTTTTATTTAAAGAAAATAGCTACGAAATATTTTTTCAATGTTTTCGGACAGAAATATATATATATATATATATATATATATATATATATATATATATATATATATATAAATACATACATATGTTCTTGATTAACGTCCGTGTAACTTCACAAACTTAAGAAAATCACGGGAATTCGGCCAGCAAATGTCTTTATTAACGTTTTATTTTTATTTGAACCAGCTTTCGAAATATTTTTATTTCTTCGTCAAGGGTCCTTAAAATTTAAACAATTAAATTAATTCTAGTTATATATATATATATATATATATATATATATATATATATATATATATAATATATAAAATATATGTATATATATATATATATATATATATATATATATATATATATATATATATATATATATATATATATATATATATATATATATATATATATATATATATATATATATATATATATATATATAAACAATTGTTTCTTGGACCTCCTGGGAAGTGTAATCAATCCACCATCGTTGTTTTTGACTAAAAGAACGTTCTATGTTTTAAAATAATAATGTGTTAAACGTCGTTTAATTTAAGATAGTTTAGTGGGTTACATTTAATTCACGTATTCTTTTGGAAAAAAATTGCATTGAAAAGTGGTTTCAAAAACAGGGAAATTCGACATATGTCGATGTTATGTAAAGATATTTTTTATACAGGATGTCGAAAACACGCGATTAATATGACATCTCAGGCTTTTTAAAATAGAACACCCGACATATTATACTATATTTAGATCTAACGATTCATTCTAAGCATTTTTGTATAACATCAATATTTCGAGATCTAAATGGTTTAACTTAGAGAAAAAAAAATTACACTCGTACTCGTCGTACTAATATTACATCTCATGAAAGCATATACCATTTGGTTTGTATGTATATAACTATTGGTTACACTGACAGTTAATACCAGATGAAAAACCAAAACTAAAATAGAAATGTGCAATTTTTTAAATTTTAATTTTTAGATTTGTTTAAAAATCACATAAATAATTAATATTTGGAATAGAATTTCCTTCACAAAAATGCTTAGAAATATTCGTGAAATGCTAATAGTAGTAACCAAGTTTATTTTATATTTTCTTCTATAGTAATTGTTGACGAGATATGTAAGAATCTATGTATATATTTTAAACACAGCCGGTTGCATAAAACTTTTAATCACATAATAAATGTAACTGACTTAGAATCATTTTTGACATTGACATGTGACTTATGTAGTCTGGCTCACTCTGAGCCGTCTGGTTAGTTAATGCTTAGTTAAATGCTTTGTGCAACCCGCCATTAGTCAAATTTGTCAGCAAGTTCGTGAGAGAGTTACCGAACCGATTTATATGATTTTTTTTTGACATGATCGTCTGGTGACTAAGATCTTTCAAGACAATTCTGATTAACCAGAATTCTGCTCAAATCCCTTGACGTAAAAAGCCGAATTTTGGCATACAGGTTGATTGTAGGATGTAGAGGTACGATAAGAATGGATTTTTCAAAACTTAAATTTCGAGGGGGGTGAAATTGCCTCTTAACTTTTTATTTAAAAAACGGTTGGATTTTTGGAAAAACGCTTAAACTCCTGTATTTTATTAGATTATTTTACGTATTTTAAAATTTCCTAATCATTTATACAGGGTGTTTCAAAAAATAGGATCACTTAATAACGATTCTGATCAAACCGCTTGACGTAAAAAGCTGAATTTTGGCATGCAGGTTGATTGTAGGATGTAGATTCCATAAGAAGGAATTTTTCAAAACTCAAATTTCAAGCACCGCTCTTTAGATATCACATTATTTTTTTATTTAAAAAATAGTTAGTTTTTCCAAAAACAAAACGCTTGAAGAGGTATATTTTATTTTACTTTTTTTATATATTTTTTAAAAATTTATACAGGGAATTCCAAAAAATCGGAAATAATTTATAAACAAAAATCTCCATTTTGTTGACAAAAATTGAAAGAAAATGCAACAAAAAAGGTAGTTTATAAGGAGGCAGTGGCGTATATACGGGTGGTTTTGGAGGTTAAAACTACCCCCAGAGCCACTTTTATATAAGCTAAAAGGATAGAAATAGTTTGACAATATTTTTTAAGAAAAATAGGTTTTTCTCGAAAATTCAATTTTCGGTTCATTTGGTCCTCATCTGTAGGCAACTTGTATATTTCAGATTAAATTTTATTTTTATTTTACCCATTTTAAAATAATTAAAACAAAGTCACTTACCAAATCTTCCCCTTACAAACTTAAAACTAATATTTTATTTATTTGATTTGTTGCACTACTAAAGAAGTCTTTAGAAGGCTATATTTCCAAAACATCTCGTACAGTTTGATATACCAGTAGTATATATCTTTTGTGTTCAAAATGTTAAGAACTACAACATATAAAAATATAGCGAATTTCACTAAAGCCACTATGAGGTTTGTGCGTGGTCCTTTATTAACGTATAACAGGTTTTAATATATATAATTATCAAAAAAAAATAGTTATATGATTCTTAAAACAGGGAGCTCGAACCTGTTTGAAGAATTGGGCAGCATACTAAATACTTTTTTTTTGTATATTTTTTAAATAGAAAATTTTAGGAGAGCATCTAGGCGACATTAATTTAAATGAAAATAAGGGATTTTGAAATAATTTTCCAAGTTTATCATTCATTCCAAATACGAAAATGATAAAAATATTTATTTCAAAACTTAAGCGTAACTTCGACAGAACCTAAATAATGGAGAATAAAAAAATTTAAAAGTTACGAACCTCAAAAATTTTACGCTTTACGTGATCCTTAACTGAAATATTCTTAAGACTATGTGAGCCAAGTATAGAACTTTTCTAGTTTCAGGGTATTTTAGAAAAATAAAGTTGAAATACATTTAAAATTAGAACGCCCTGTAAATATAGAAGCATACAGTACTGAGCCTCATGATAAGAACATTTCAATTAATTATCAGTTGAGGAATAAAATAAAAAAAGAGTTTTTACTATCCATACATTTAGGTTTTGTCCCAGAAATAGCCGCATTTCTTAAAAGGGTAATTTTACATATTTTGGGGATAAATTAGGATTGGAAAAACTTTTCAAAAAATATGCTTTTCGACCCTTTTCCACACAATTTTTTCGCTATCGTCAACTTGAAGTTTTTAATCAGGATACATATTAAATGACATTTAGTCATTTAGTATGTATTTTATTTATATATTAAAAAATAAAGAGGGTATATTAAAAAGGCACTATTAACAATAGCATTTTAGGATGGCATTCGAAAAACGCTAAATTATTTGTTTGTTTATTTTTAATAATAATTTTTTACCATTTCACCAGGCCTCCATTTTGTTCCGCCACATTGGATTTTTACGAAAATGTTATCAGGTCATCCCCATATAACCCTTAATGTTTGATAAAATTGAAGTCAAACAAATTTCCCTAGGCCGCTATTGTGTTTCGCCATTCAGACTGAAACTAAAGTGCTAGTTTTGCCAGTTTGTTTATAATACCATAGTTTTTGAAATTAGAAACTTGCACTAACAGGCTAATTTTATTTGTAATTCCATGTTCCAATATTCATGATCATCAAATAATATAAGAAATTGTAAATGTACTAATAACAACAGCAAATCTCTTGTTATTGAGAATTCGGAATTTGGCCCCAGATCCAGATTTCGCCCCTGATTCAGGTTAGGCCCAGGAGTCTCTGGACTCCTGGTACCCCGGGCCAGTCCGAAACTGCCGATCAAGAGTAAATGATACCTAAGATGTTAATTACAAAAAGCTGTGTTGAATAATTAAATTATTAAGGGAACTAAATAAATTGGACATATCAAATAGAACAAGAGAATTTTTAATGGAAATTGAAAGTGAAAATTTTCGTAAAGAGAAAAGATAACGAGTTGTAGTATTTTGATAACGAACAGCTTACTTGTAATAGTTGCACAATAAGACTGCAAATTTTAAAAAATTCCACTATTGCGAAATTTCACAAAAACAACTTTCAGTTTTTCTTTGTTCTATTAATATAATCTTTAGTAAAATTGCCAAAAAAATAATTTTTGAAATGTTTTTAAAATATCACGTTTTTATGAAAATTTTAGGGTTTTTAGTATACCAACCAGTAGCTTTTCAACAGTCTAACTAAAACACGTTTTTTAAAGTATAGTCTCATTGATCCTTCATTTTTTATTGATTCTTCATATGGTAAATTAAGTTGATAAGACCTTAGGTTAAATACACTGTGTACTTAATCTAAGGATAAGACCCTGTAGAATAGACATCAATTTAAATTTGAAATTTTGTTTTATGCTTTAGTAATATGGAACACTTTCCCTAAAACGGTTTTTTATTTTCTTTAGTTATTTAAATAAAAAATATGAAGTATTTCTCTCGGAGGCCAAATTGTTTAATTTCGCAAAATACATTTTTAAGGACTTTGTTTTATACCCTAGGTGACTACGGATTACTATACGCTTCTTTTTTTTCTGTTTTTTAAAATATCAATTTGAACTTTTTTGATCTCGTATGGGGCACTGTTTGTTAACTTTTAACCCAAGTTTAAAAGTTTTGTTCATTTCTGGTTTAACCAGAATTGGAACCATCTAATTTTTAAATAAAAACCTTTTTTTATATTCCTATAATAAAGCTTAAAATTCTCTAAATGTCAGTTTATAGATTTTTGAAATCGGACAAAAATGGCATTATAGCCATTTGTTTTATTTTGATTAGCTGGCCATGCCTCCAATTTTAATGAAATTTTAGGCTTGATTAGTTGCGTAAAAAAAAACTGCTTAATATTTGAATATAAAGTAACTTTTAAAACTTGTTTTTTTTTAATTTGTCAACTACAGTATAATGATACTTTTGACTTTCACGGGTTCAAAAACAAACTAAATTGTTAAAGTTGATTACAACGTCCATTACATTAAAACCAAAACATAAAATATTTACTATTTAATAAAATATAAATAAAATTATGTAGGTATTTCAAACCTAGCTGAGAAAAGAGACCACTGCTAAAATGAGAAAACATGTACCTACATTTTAGTAAATGATAATGATTAATATTCATGAACATATTTGAATTTATAAGGTTTCACATTTTTTTTTAGTCAGCTAGTAGAAGGTATCTAAATATATTTATTGAGGTTGTTAAATGAAGTTGCGTTAATCGAAGGTAGTGTAAGAGAGTTCCAAGATTAAAGATACACTTGCTTAAAAAAAATCCATTGCGGGACACCAAAAAAGGAGGAGATAACTAATGACTAGACTATAAAAAATGCTTCAAAACTCTTTGCCTTGTATCCCTCCCCGAAGGCCCTGGATAATGGAGAAGGAAGCATATGAAGATATGATGTGAAAGCACCCTATACCTTTTGCGTAAGCTTATGTTTTTAGTACCCAATCGTCCCATGTGTATATATTTTTGATCTGGACAACCGGACCTCATTCCGGGATAATCCAATAAGATGGTGTTGGATAATCTCGGCCAAACTAGGATGGGTGACAACTCTAGTTCAGAATACGATTTACTAATACACAGTCACATTTTAGGTTTCGGTCCAACAATGTTAGATTGGTCAGATATAATATATAGGGGATTACACCGTTCGTAACTAGAAGTTTTAGTACCTACTGCAAATGTTGGAGGCCAAATTAAAATAATGATATAAAACAATGATATAATACTAATAGTTTTTTTTAAGATTACTTTGCTTGGCTCCAACACTTTTTATATCAATTAAGTGAGATTTATTTTACTTACTGTAATGTTGAGCTGACGGATCTAAATAATTCCTAATTGTAACTGTTACAGCTTGTTCGATGTTCGTAACGTAAATATCGGTGACATTGGTCATTGGATTAAAGTCGGCTTGTCGAGGTTCAAATATTTTTCTAATTCCAAGCTGAGAAAAAAATCATTAGTTATTGCTTTCTTACATTAAAGAAGTTAATTGTACATATCAGTAAATAAAATCGGCAAATTTCCTTCACCCGGAACTTCCCCCGTTATAAATCTTTCCTTTTATTACTAATAGTGCAGTGTGTCCCAATTTAGTTCAGTACATAATCATTTAGTAACACATATATACTGTCTATTTAAAGATTTTTATTGGGCGCCATTTTATTCTATCATATTGGATTCCTACCAACATTTTACCAGTTTCTACCTACGCCACACTTGATTTTTGAGCATAATTTAAAATAAATTCAATAAGTACTTTTTACATTGACACACACCGCCGTTTTGTTACGCCATGTTGAAATCGTACCAGTTTATCCTATTTTTCTGCAAAACTTAAAGTCAATTGATTTAGATTTTTTTTTATGTTGATTTAAAAAATATATTTGGCCACCATTTTGTCCCGCCATCTTGAATTCGTATCACAACTTTACCAGTTTATCTCTATATTACACTTAATGCTTGCGCAAAATTTGAAATTAATCTAATACGTACTTTTTCAGGGTGATTTTTTAAATATTTTATTAGGCCGCCAATTTCTTTTGTTATATAACAAAAATGTTACCAGTTCATTCCTATATAACACTTATTGTGCAAAATTTGAGGTAAATTGGATATTTTATTTTTTTAGTAATATTTTTTTAACGTTTCACTAGGCCGCTATATTCGATATTGGATTTATACCAAAATATGACTCTTAATTTTTGACTAAAATTTGAAGTCACTCTGATAATTATTTTTTAAGCTATGCCGCAAACCAACAGGATTGATAAAACATATTTTTTGCATCTAGGGACGCTAAAACTTGAAAGATATAGTATAGTATAACAACCAAGTTTCGGAAGATATATATCAAGCCATATGATATATATCACGGTATATATTCCTTGATATAGATCACGATACACATAAAAATGCATTTTGGCAACACCAACAGAGTTTTGTGTGAATAATCAAATTCCGTTGTAGAGAAAGATCGCATATTATTTAGCGAAAAAATATTTGGTAGTTTTATTCAGTTGCTTTTTGCGTTTCGTTTCAATATGCCAAAACGAAAGTATCGCGTTTTGATACACACTCAGGGTGCTTAATTAAAAATAGGAATAATACTAGCAAATAGGCAAAATACAATTGTTGCTTAAAGGAAATACAAGGTATATTATCGCGAATGGATAGGCATGTTTGAATTTGCAAAAGAAATGATATTAAATACAACTGTAATAACGAACTAGAATGTGCAATAACACAGATAATTCTACTCATCCAATATGTCATTTGTCCATGCAGAACATGCTGAGTTAAAAAAAAACTGAGTACATTACTGGGTTTAGAAGTCTATCTTCGAACAAAATCGGAGGTCACATTTTAAATGAAGTGTATGAGGAAATTTTTAAAGAATGTAGGAGTAGAATAAAATAAAATTCATTCATTCAGCTTTGTCATTCAAATCATTTTCGTGGGTACAATTGAAACAACATATAATTCGTATACAGCATCATACCTAAGAACATTCATGTAAAACTTAGAAGTTAAATTAATTAAATTAGCAAATACTTAACTTAAAATACATCTCAACTATTTTTTTCTCACTTTGCTGAACAGCCCTTATATCTGTTTAATTATTTCAGATAAGACATACCAATCCGCCACATCCTAACCCTGACCGTGGCAACTTATGTGTGAAATCCAGATTCTTAGTTGCCCAGGATCGTGAAAAGTCTAAACCAACTCCTGTGTTGTTTTGACTTTACTAATTTATTCTCACCATATTTTTACGAACTGTAATGAATATAATCACAAATAAACCACGTATCGATAAATACATACATGGCACTTTAGAAAACAAATAGAATTCAATAGTTAGGTGTCTAGGATATGGATTAATCCAGACAAAAACCTAGATATCGTCAAATATGCTGACGAAATGGTCCCTCAGGAGCCGAGCGTCAAAAAAAAGAAAAAGAAGTTTTGTCACAGATACTATAGGAAAGTGTAGAAAATGCATTCAGAACTGGAAAAGAAAACCAAATTAATACAACATGGCTGTTCTGCATATATTTTTAACTTAATTAGAAAGCAAAATATTAGAAATCCTCGCAGTAACAAAAGACATTATAAGCAGTAGCGCAACCAGGTTTTCAGATTGAATGGGGGGGGGGGGCTAAAAAAAGGTCCTTACTTTAATATATGAAAGACAAAATATCACTCTTATGTACTAGAGGGGGTCCAGAGCCCCGAAACATTTAATCATTTATTAGGCCTTGCCTTAATAAGCATATATGTTTTGTCTTGGGGAGGGGCTGCAATCAACCAAAGTAATTAGACATTTCTGGAACTAGCACATACCATCAGAACTCAGTGTAAAAAAATTATTAATGCCTCAGATTTCAGAGAGTGCTTCAGATTTAAATGCTCAACAAAGAGACTTTATCAGTAAGTGTAGAGGTATGGCATAAATTAGAACTAGATTTTGTGCGATCAACCATTCTGTCATAAAAAGTATTTATAAACGAAAAAGCATGGCCTTGGGACCTTGTCATTTCCTTGCAAATATTTGGGATCACAGACTTTTGGGACAACATTTAATTATTTACCAAGGAGAACAAGCCTTCGAATACCTGAACAACATTAATAGTTTATTTGTTTCATTTGTTATGTCACTGATGTCAAAATCATGAAAATTTCTCTCTCCGAGTTAATTCACAACTGCTCTTAATATTCTAAGTTATATATATATATATATATATATATATATATATATATATATATATATATATAATTGAAGATGTTAGTAAATTACAGTAATTTAAATAACTAAGTCGCCAAAACTGGTGATTCGCCAAGCCAAGCAACCGTAATTAGGGTAATTTAAAAAAACTTAAAAAATGGATATATTCACGAACTCAGAGCTTGGTGTGATTGATGTCAATGGTATTATGGTAGCAAATAATTAGATAGACATTAGGTGCTTCTGTCCTTACTTGTTTATCTAACCATTTGGAAATCCCGGTGGGGGCAAACAGAACAATAATCAATTATCAACTGATGTTTTAAAAAAGTCATCGCCTTGAGTTTGAATTGTATCTAATTCAGAAGATAGAAAGAACAGAAATCTTTGATATAACATATAGTGATTATCGAGACGCAGGAGCCGAATCTGGAATATGAATGAGTACTGTCAAAACACCTAACGGACGTGTATCGTATAATATTTGATTTCATACTGACTTTATAAACTTTTTTAAAATAAATAAAAACAGTTATGTTTATAAAAATTTAAGAAATATTAGTTTTTCAATCTAACAATAGTATCACTTTAGCGATTTTTAGCCGTTGTTTTCCATAGCTAATTACGATTTTCTTTTACTTGTCACTATCAAATAAATAGAACCAAATATTTTATTTTCTACATTTTTGTGTGAGAAAATATCGGTCAAACCTGACAAATACTTAAATACTTTTTGCTATCTTAGTTTTCGAAATATTCCCAATATTCCACTCTTGACATATGTACAAATTACCAAATAACAATATATAGAACCAAATGATATTTATCCATGACTATTTTATTGTATAGTTATTACCCGACTGTATCTTTATTTTAATGATACTTTTTGAGTACTAGCTGTGATTAGGCACTAAATACTACTTGCCATTTTGCTCCGCCATCTTCAATTTATACCACAATTTTACCAGTTCGTCTCTATAACACACTTAATTCTTGCACAAAATTTGAATTCAATCTAATAAGTAGTTTTTCAGGCTGATTTTTTAAATAATTGGGATAGCATGTTTGTTGGTATATAGCGACTCTAAAACGCGACGATCTGTAAAAACATGAGAGGGTAGTTTTTTCAAGTTTACAATACTTCCATTTTACGAGGGAAATAAAAACGCTTTGTTTCCGAGATATAAGGAAAATAAGGGTTGCAGTATAATACCCTATAGATCGAGAACAAAGCATTTGTCGACCTATGTTAATATAAAACTGTTTTATTTTGGAAAGTACTATATTATGTTAAAAAGCTGTTTTGTGTTATGCTGTTTTCTCCGTGTAATTTATACGTAATTTTATAATGTTCGGATGACAATTCAATAATTTTTACCTACTTTTAATTATCTTATCTAAATTTTGCTAGTATATACAATACAGCTGACAATACAATAATTTGATACTATCAAGCTGATCTGATCAAGTCGATAGCACTAAATGATGTCGCTGGTACCAGCTAGTAAACCCCTCGAGTTTGAGCTCATTTCGTTTGTTTCAGAGAGTTGATCTAACGATATCAATGGTACCAGCTAGTATACCCTCAAGTTTAGACTCGTTTGGTTTGTTTTGAAGGATCCAGTAAATTACAAGATTTTTTAAGATAAAAAGTAAAAAATTAATTATAGTTAAAAAAATGAAAACACGCTTTTGTCAGTAATGCATTAAAAAGTACAAAATAATGTCATTTAGTTAAAATATTTTGTTACCATATAAGGATTCTACCTATGACAATTCAATGATTATGACAAAAAGCGTGGGCCGCATTTTTATTACGTTTCTTTGAAAAGCTTCTAATTAATTTCGAGAAAACGCCCCACGCTTTTTGTCATAGTCATTGAATTGTCAGGGTTAGTCTGCATATATCGTAACAAAATATTTCAAGTAAATTATCTTAATTAGTACTTTCAAGTGCGTTACTGACAGTCGTGACGCGTGTTTCTAGTTTTTTTTCCAAAATTTATTTTAATTTTGACTTTAATTGGGTTGATCCAAAACAACTACTCTATTTTACTCAGATACATAATGACTATTTGCTTTAGTATTATTTTTGAGTTTATTTTTTTTTGTTGTAAGTGATTTGGCAGCTCTTCATCACAGCAGAGTCGCCAACAAGAGCAAAACCGATATTTGTGGTTTCCACAGGTGGCTTTAGGCTTTATGCTACTCCGTGGTAATATCAAGTCCGGCGATAATTTCGAATTTTCCCTTGGTAACCACAAATGTGGGTTTTGCTCCTGTTGGTGACTCTTATGTGGTTTTGTTGTTAAGTTTGGCGCTAGTTGTATTGTTTACCAGTTTTGCTCCCAGTATTCTCACCAGATTGGACCGTTACTTTTGTGCACCATAGTGTCGTGCATGAAATTCGCAATGGTTCGATCTATCTATCCATCCCATCTATGTACAATACATGCAGTATTTACCGGTGGGGTACCGAAGAAAAGACCTTCTGATAATCACTATATGTTAAATCAAAGATTTCTGTTCTTTCTATCTTCTGAATTAAATACAATTCAAATTCAAGGCAATGACTTTTTTAAATCATCAGTTGATAATTGATTATAGTTCTGTTTGCCCCCACCGGGATTCCCAAATGGTTAGGTAAACAAGTAAGGACAGAAGCACCTAATGTCTATCTAATTATTTGCTACCATAATACCATTGATATCAATGACACCAAGTTCTGAGTTCGTGAATATATCCATTTTTAAAATTTTTGTAAATTACGGTTGCTTGGCTTGGCGAATCACCAGTTTTGGCAACTTAGTTATTTAAATTACTGTAATTTACTAACATCTGCAATTTTTTCTATATATATATTTATATATATATATATATATATATATATATATATATATATATATATATATATATATATATATATATATATATATATATATATATATATATATATATATATATATATATATATATATATATATATATATATATATATATATATATATATATATATATATATATATATATATATATATATATATATATATATATATATATATATATATATATATATATATATATATAATATAAATAAACTAGGTCGCCAAAAGTGGTGATTCGCCGTGTCATGCAACCTTAATTAGCGTAATTTACACAAATTTTCAAAATTGATGTATTTACGAACTCAGAATTCGCTGTTATTGCTGTTAACGATATTATTTAGCAAATTATTAGATAGTCATGAGGTGCCTAGTGCTTCTGCCCTTACATGTTTACCTAAATAACTGAGAAGAGACCGGAAAAGTATCATAATGCAAAAAGCTACTATTCATGGCTGCAGGCCGGTCCGGCCGCCAGAATAAACTCCGGGTGAGGGCAAACAGAACAATAATCAATTATCAACTGATGATTAAAAAAAGTCATCGCTTTGTATATGAATTGTATTTGATTCAGAAGAAAAAAAGAACAGGCATCTTTAAATGACTAAAATCATTACAGTCGAGAGAAAATAATACTGGTAGCCAAACTGGTAAACGCTATAAATTCAATATTTTTATAGTGATTGATTAAATAATTATTAACTTGGATGCAAATATGTTTAACAACCAGGAAAAAAATAAGACAATAGGATCCAGAAAACTTTATGGCCGAATACAGCCCCGATCTAAAAAAAGAGAGTGTAAAGATGGTAACGTCAATGGGGTGGTTTATGAGTTGAGCATTTTTGAGGCAGAGCGTTTCTGACTGGTATTTACTAAGTAAACTATTATTTTATTTCCCAAAGTAATTAATGTTATACGCTACTGTAGCCATATCTACAACGTACCAGTGCAGGTGCAACGACCATTGAAATACTACCGGGCAGATCTACTATCTGCTAGGCTAGAACGGCATATTAAGATACCCGCAATTTGCAATAGCATACCATATTTAGTACAAATTTTATATAGTGCTATTTCCAATTTAGAAATATTTTTAAAATTATATATTTATTTATTTATTGAACTTTTGTCGAAAAGATTTAGTATACAGTTGTTTCATTGAAGTTATACCATATATTTTAACCGTCGTGTAATTAGACCTAAATAGCTCTTGTATCAGATTTTTTTGAAGAGCTGCCAAATCACTTATAACAAAAAAATAAACTCAAAAATAATACTAAAGGAAATAATCATTATGTATCTGAGTAAAATAGTGTAGTTGTTTTGGATCAACCCAATTAAAGTCAAAATTAAAATAAATTTTGGAAAAAAAACTAGTAAACACGCTTTTGTCAGTAACGCACTTGAAAGTACTAATTAATGTAATTTACTTGAAATATTTTGTTACGATATATGCAAACTAACCCTGACAATTCAATGACTATGACAAAAAGCGTGGGGCGTTTTCTCGAAATTAATTAAAAGCTTTTCAAAGAAACGTAACAAAAATGCGGCCCTCGTTTTTTGGCATAATCATTGAATTGTCAAAGGTCGAATCCATATATGGTAACAAAATATTTTAACTAAATGATATTATTTTGTACTTTTTAGTGCATTACTAACAAAAGCGTGTTTCCATTTTTTTTAATTATAATAAATTTTTTACTTTTTATCTAAAAAAATCTTGTAATTTACTGGACTCTTCAAAACAAACCAAACGAGTCCAAACTTGAGAGTATACTAGCTGGTACCATCGATATCGTTAGATCAACTCGATGGTACTAAGTTATGTATTGGACTTATCAAAACAAACGAAATGAGCTCAAATTGTAGCGATATCATTTCGACCTGATCAGATCAGCTTGATGGTATCAAATTATTGAAATATCAGCAGTATTGTATATACTTGCAAAATTTAGATAAGATAATTAAAAGTAGGTAAAAATTATTGAATTGTCATCCGAACATTATAAAATCACGTATAAATTACACGGAGAAAACAGCATGACACAAAACAGCGTTTTAACATAATATAGTACTTTCCAAAATAAAACAGTTTTATATTAACATAGGTCGGCAAATGCTTTGTTCTCGATCTATAGGGTATTATACTGCAACCCTTATTTTCCTTATATCTCGGAAACAAAGCGTTTTTATTTTCCTCGTAAAATGGAAGTATTGTAAACGTGAAAAAACTACCCTCTCATGTTTTTACAGATCGTCGCGTTTTAGAGTCGCTATATACCAACAAACATGCTATCCCAATTATTTAAAAAATCAGCCTGAAAAACTACTTATTAGATTGAATTCAAATTTTGTGCAAGAATTAAGTGTGTTATAGAGATGAACTGGTAAAATTGTGGTATAAATTGAAGATAACGGAGCAAAATGGCAAGTAGTGTTTAGTGCCTAATCACAGCTAGTACTCAAAAAGTATCATTAAAATAAAGATACAGTCGGGTAATAACTATACAATAAAATAGGCATGGATAAATATCATTTGGTTCTATTTATTATTGTTATTTGGAAATTTGTACATATATCAAGAGTGGAATATTAGGAATATTTCGAAAACTAAGATAGCAAAAAGTATTTAAGACAAAAATTTTGGAATTTTTAAAGTTCAATTAGATTAAGAAAAAGTTAAATATACAGGGTTGATCAAAAAGTTATAGATTTTTCTTTAATAAAACATGATGTATATTATTACTTTTTTGGATTTTACGTAAAATTCTAGACTTCTTTCATGAATAATATTCTATACCTAAATTCAACTGTGTCCTCGTTACAAACAATGAAAATTTTACGTAATTTTACCGAAAGGTAAGTAATTACCTTTGGAATGTGTTAGGTAATGACAAATAACAATAATAAATAATAAATCTAACTAAAGGAACGAATCTTTTCGCTTTGAAAGAAACTTTCAATTGACTAGTGACATCGATCGCTTTGAATTATTATATATGTCAACTAATATTCTAGTCTATTCTAGAATATCAGCTAGCTGATTTCGGTTTGACTGATCTGCGTCTCGATTTTACGCTTCCCGTTTCGTTAAATTTCTTCTTGCTTACACAGGAGTTGGTTATTGCGGGCCGATTATGATGAATACATTACATACTTCCACTATTGTTATCTTGCGGTCGTCGTATCCAACAATCATTAAAATTTCATATTTCTCCTTTTCAGTTAAACCTACTATCCTATTTCCTACTCTTTCAGTACTTATGAATGAAAATTGACAATTATCTACATTATTGTTATCTAAAATAACCTAACATTTCAAAGTGATTTCTTATCTTTTCGTAAAATGACTATTTTCAATTATTTGTAATGTGGAAACGGTGGAATTTAGGTTTAGTATATTATATATGAAATATGTCTAGTATTTCATGTAGAATCCGAAAATGTACTAATATACAGGGTGTTGCATTAAAGAAAAAGCAACTTCACTTTGCTTGTTCCCGTGTATTTAACTTTTCCTTAGTCTAATAGATCTTTAAAAACCCTAAAATTTCTGTCTTACATATTTTTCGCTAGCTATATTAGTTTTCGAAATATTCGCAATATTTTTTGGCACCCTGTATACATTGTATTAACTTCACTTTCCTTAATAATGTATAATCGATTTTACCGTGAAGTAAAATATTTTATTTTATACTGTCTATAAACCTACTTACCGTGTAGTGATTTGCGGCCAGTAAATCGAACATTACAGTATCTGATACCGTAAGTGTTGCCTAGCAACACTATCATGTTATTGTTATTAGGAAGCAAGTATTTGTCAGGTTTTACCGATATTTTCTCACATAAAAATATAGAAAATAAAATATTTGATTCTATTTATTTGATAGTGGCAAGTAAAAGAGAATCGTAATTAGCTATGGAAAACAACGGCTATAAATCGCTAAAGTGATACGTTGTTAGATTGCCAACTAATATTTCTTAAATTTTTATAAACATAACTGTTTTTATTTATTTTAAAAAAGTTTATAAAGTCAGTATGAAATCAAATATCATACGATACACGTCCGTTAGGTGTTTTGACAGTACTCATTCATATTCCAGATTCGGCTGCTGCGTCTCGTCCGTAAAACAACTCGTGTTGCAATAAGTCACCTACTGGACTTATAATGTAAATTACTAGTGTCTTATTAAGGCAATCTTTTATTGCGTTGATAGAAAAGGGAATGATTATTTTCTGGGTAAAGTCAATTTACCGATTTTTTCTTCTAATTTTGAGAAGTACTAGATATTAAATATGTTGGAAAAACAAATTTGGTGACATATGGTTTCCCTCTGTATTTTATATAGAATTTAGGCAAAGATTATCAGCTTGTATCATAAAAAAATCAGATAATTAGATTGTGCCCATTAGAGCTTTTGATCACCTCAACGTGAATAACAACAAACCAAAAATGTAAAAAAAATATATAGGTAACATTTAGGCACATTTTATCAAAGATATCATGTCATTTATGTACATACAGCAGCAGAAGCAACAGTTTAAAATGACTCCGATATTCTCTTAAGAATATTAGAAACATAATATGATGGTTATAGTAAAAAAACTGAATAATATCGGTTTTATAAGTTCCTTACCCTTTGTAGTGCTGGCGTTAATGTGACGTATCCTTTTAGCATAAAACTTGGGATAGTTGACACCACATGAGTCAATCTTAGGTTATCTATAATAAACCGAAGATTTCCATGTAACCTGCAATAAATAAAAAAGCTTTCTTTATTCCGGATAATAGTTTTTAGGAGCGATTTATTAAAATTTTCAATAAATGCAATATTTATTATAAACTAATCTTTTGGTTACATACATCTTTACATCCTTCTTTACGAAATTATTCAATTATCATTTGCAATTAAATGTTTCAATGTGACTAATAAAGTTATGGGAGCAGCAAGGAAGCATTTATTAATACATTGCAGAATTCCGTTTTTCCAAAAAGTTTTATTTAACTAAAACCAGTTTTACGAGTTTTGATTTTATTTTTTCCAAAATTCTAAATGCTTTTAGTTAACCACAAAAAAAAACAGGACAAAAATGTCTAGGACAGATGTGAAAAAAGGTAATGTCCTTTGCATTAGAACAATATCCTCAGTAATATTTCAAATTTGATATAAAAAGAAACGATAATTATGTGATTTTTGTGTAATTGTTCAGAAAGAAAACAATTCGTTTAAATTTTAAAATATATACCGGACACATGTTTAATCACTATAAATTACAAAATAAATAATAAATGGGTAACAAGGTAAATTAATCTAAAGAATATAAATTTATAAAAAGAATAATATAAGTGTTGGATTAAAACGTATTCTAGTCGCATAGCCTTTTAGCTCGAGCTCAAATTTTGCAAACCAATAGCAAGTTTTTAGTAACCAGCTTTTTATAATTAATATGCTACATGAGTTCGAAAAAAATAAAGCTAGTCTTGTATTAAAATAGCATCTGAAAGGTATTTTACTCGTAATGAAATAAAATTGCCCAAACAAATTGCCAGAAAGAGTCCTAATATTTTTACTGAACATGAGAATTACTGTATAGATAATCTATATATTTAAAATACGAAGCCAGAATTTTCACCAAGTTCGTGAGAGAATTGTACTGCGCCAATTCACATGATTTTTTTAAAATGATCGTCTGGTTGCCGAGATCTTTCAACACTACTTTATATATATTGTTTTATTGCGTATTTTTTCTATAAAACCAATATGTTTTCACAATAACATTTCTGGACGATGTAGTGAAAGCGCCCCATATTTTTATAATTCCACTGGAAACTCATCGTGCCATCTAATGGAAAAGGTAGAACAAGGTCTGCCGGGCCAGCTAATATTAATAACATACGTAATTTGGATCATTTCATGCAACAATCTCAAGGGCGGTTTTACATTTGGAAAACACAAATCAATATAAAAACTACAGGGAACTGATCATCACTAGAATTATCAACTTAGTCCTTACTCCTAAGACGGTTCACGCGATAGAAATTTCATTACATTTGCCATGTATAACTAGCACATGCACAATTCCAGTCGTTTAATACTCAACAGAGCATCATCTATGGTGAGAGACCAGTGTTACCAACGCAAGTTGTGAAAATTTCCCATTTAGAGAAGAAAAATCACCCGCAACAGCAATTTCATCCAAAAGGTGCAGGTTTTGTCAACTAAGGGAAAAAAATGAAGGTCCTCAGTTTGAAGCTAAGCTTTCCACTCCCGAAAGATTCCGGGTTTACGTAGCTAAGAGAAGAACGACAACCAACTACCAGTCTTTTCCTGCAACTTAATTTATATAACCTAACTTAACCTAATAAAATAAGAAAACATTAATTCTTTTAATTTTCGCTTGAACAATGGAGGGGGAAGCATTTATTTTCTATTATTTGTTGGCATGGTCAAAGAAATTGAATATTTCAGATTATAGTAAGTATGTTCTTATCGTTTTATTCTTTTTTCTCAGTTTTATATAATCATCGCATCAGCTGAAGTACTGTGATAGGACTGACAGGGAATCAGAATCTCAAGTTTCCAGCCTAACATCAGAATTTTGAGCATAACAAAAAACAATTAAATTAATAACTAATTAAAACAAATAAGCAAGGTATTATGAAGAATTACTAAAAATGGATTCGTTCTCAACAGATTTAATCGAGCATCGATCCTTTCGGTTTTTTGATACCAAGATATAAAAAAATGCTTTGCAGTTCTCTAATCCTTTTTTTATTTAACTTTTGCGATTCTGTGTACGGTCCTGATTTAGACAATACGGACCTGAGAAGAATCCAAAACCTGCAGAACTCGTGTTTATCTTTGGAATCCGGCGGAGACGGGGTGCTATTCACAAATGAAAAGAAATTAACTGGCTTAATAAGCGGAATCGCTGACGCTGAATTATTCATTATTTGTGTTTTGCTTATAATATTTTAAAGTATGAATCTCCACGATATTTGCTTCGAAGGCTAACATTTAGAACAGAAATTCATAGACTAAATATTCGACGCACCTCCATCTTGACTATCCCTAAGCATAAAAAAAGAATATTTAAAAAATCATTTTCTTATTGCACGGCCTTCTTTATAAATGGATATTAAACTAATCATTTCTCCGAAAGTCTTTTCACTTTTAAAAATAGAATCAAAAAGGGTTTTCTTGCCTAATATTATCATGCCAGCCAGTGTTAAGAATTTTATTGTTTTTTTATTATTTTTTTACATTGCATTTTATGTGTTTCCTTCGCTCTTATCTTTTTTTTTTCTTTTCTTTGCGTTCTTTGTTCTGCCCATTTCCAATATCTCGAGTGCATCTAATTTTTCCTATAGCAAATTAGAATATCCGTTTCCAAGAAATTTGTTTAATTTAACGTTTAATAGCATTTGCGCAAGTGGAAAAATCCTGGTCTTCGACTCGAATTTTAAAACCACTAATGATCATGCTATTTGCTAATTATTTTTTCCGAATTTTTCGGAAAAAATTTGATGCATTAGAGATATTACCTCAGAAAAAATAATGTACAGAGTATTCCATTAAAAAAATTTTGTATTTTTTGTCAGATTTGCCATGTTTATTTCTTTATTCTGATAAAAAATCCGGATGAATCAGCCAAACCCTACAATTTTTAAATTTAATTTTTTCTCTCAATAGGGGGTGCAAAATATAAGAAGACACCCTGAGCATCTCGCAAAAAAATAAGAAAATGCATAAGGTACGACCATTGACTTTATATATAAAGCCATTGGTACCACCGAGGGGGTGAAAAAAACCTGCACTACGTCCTAAAGTCTCCCACTCAATTTTTTAGGTTCTCAGCGAGCAACGTGATGGGTCAGAATATACTCGTAGATGGACGTCAGCTATACTAAACTCCTCTATATAGATCTATGATAAAATATTTTGAAACGTGTGGAGGGCAAGAAAACTGACCGCATCTGTGAAATAGCCGGAATAATTTAGGTGGGTGAAAACAAACATTTTGGAAATGCGGCTAAATAACGTAAAGGTGTAAGCGTATACGCATATATGTCGTAGTTCCGATGCTTTTAGAACATGCAAAAGCGACGTGTTGAGTTATGCTATATAGACGAACCAGAGATACTGGATCCTTTTACACAGACCATTAATATAATTAAATATTGACTTGCATCAGTGCGCTTAAACAAAAAAGGCACCCCGCAACTGTGGCGAAATATTTTGAAATTTATATCTGGGAACATAACCATAAATAAACAAAATAAACTTCCGAGTTTAAACATACTTAGTCAAATATTCCGAGTTTAAATAAACTTAGTCAAATAAGAATTATAATGAATTTACCGTAAGCAAATTTAAGAAAAACTTTCGTGAAACTGGAAAGGTTAAAGATGCTGTACGTCCTGGTAGACCTAAAAGCGCAACAGATGGTGATAAGGCTCTGAATGTTTTAATCAGTTTAAAAGAAAATCCGCACCTTTCGACCGGAACAATAGGAAGAGAAAATAACTTTGGTGCAAGAACTCTCTAAGTATGATCACGAGAGGGGCTTGGAATTTTGTTAAATCATGATGGAACGTTGCAATACCAATCTAAATTTTGTCAATCAAATTATTTTTAATGGAAAGGTTAACAGGTATAATTGTCGATATTGAGCCAAGTAAAATCCACACTGGATACGTGAAAATCATACCCAATGTATCCAAAAGAGAAATGTTTGGTGTGGTATAAAGGGTGCAAAAATAATCGGTCCCTTCTTAATGGAAGATGCATTTACTGGAGAAAGACATTTGAATCTTATAAAAACCTAAATTGTCCCGGTTATTGTGGAACTATTACCGAATAACCGTAAGTTCCTTACTTTACCTGCTGTATTAAGTATTTAAACTTGATTTTTTTAGGTTAGGTTAGGTCAGATGCACCAAATGATGAAATATGGTTTTAGTAGGATGGTGCTCCATCGCATTTTGCTCGGAATTTTGGGAATATTTAGACAATGTTTTTTAGTTTTTTTTGGAAGATTGATTGGCCGTAGGGGTACAATAGAGTGGCCACCTCGGTCTACGGACTGGACGTCCCTGGACTACTTTTTTTTGGGAACACCTTAAAAATGTGGTGTATAAAACTAAGCCCAATAACCTCGGAGATTTAAAAGACTGAATAGAAATCAAATGTAGACGAATCGAAGAGGCTGGCATTCTTTTTAATGTATTAAATGTTTTACCACAGTATTTAGCCTACTGTCAGGAAGTTAATGGACAACATTTTAAACACCTTACTTAGTTTCATTAATTTACTGTTTGTTGCTAGTGTTCTGGTAGCAAGGTGAGGAATTATTGTGCTTTCCGGTCTGCCCAGAACGTACAGCATCTTTTAACTTTCCAGTTTGACGAAATGTTTTGTTAATTTTACTTACGGTAGATTTAGTTATTGGATTTCTGTTAGGATATTTGTCAATAAAAATATTACAAACATCTTGCAGGTTTCGCATTCTACCCCATAACCCAATATAATAAAAATTTCAATTCTTTAGGTTTCAATTAAACGATCCATTTTTGTAAATCAACAAAACTGACATTGTCAAACATATCATGTAACCTTTTGTGTAAAGGTATTTTAATAAAAGGTAATACATTAAATTATGGATATTAGACCCTGATTTTCGCAAAAACTGTTGAGTTTCATAAAAATTGCTCCTAATAAAAAATATTACGAACTTTACACAGATTTTAAAAAAGTAGTATAATATAGGGTGTTCTATTAAAAAAAAAATTCCATTGATAACAGAAAAACGGTAAACTTGGCAGGAATGCGGAACTTGCCATTGCATCCGGAATAAATTCACACAACACATATTTTCATTAAATTAAGGTAAACGGTACCTGAGATATTTCGCAGTTTTCTTACTTTATACTTACTTACTTACATAATGTAGATAATAATGTATCATAGGGTAATATCCAAATGAACATACATAGTTGAAAATAATGTCGATATATGGGTTGTGACCAAAGAGGAGAGGAGGTGTGGGGGTGTTTATTTTTAACGACATTTTTGGGAAACATGTGAGCTCGGCCAATGCAAAAAAATCTGGGAATAATTACCATTAATTATTAATTAAATTAAATAATTAAATTAAAATCGTAGATAAAGGAATAGATCAATATACCTAGCTACGCAGTAGATCGAACAAAACACGGCAACGTTCAAACCCTCTAAATGGACGACCTGAGAAACTAACGCGCAATGTTGCCAAGTGTGTTGAGGAAGCCGTCAAAAAACACGACTATCGGATGCCTATCTATATGTCCTAAAAAATATAACGAAATTCGTTTTTTTAAATGGAACACCTGTATTTTTATAATTTTTATGAATGTTTTTTTTTCCTGATTTCAAAAATATATAGTTTGACTATTTTGGCGAAACCCGTTATCTTAAACTTAAATGCCAAGTAATGTCGCAGTTAAACTAAAATATTTAATAAATGCTTTGCGCCAACATAATTAAATTATATATTTTTGAAATCAGTAGAGAATGGCCTTTCATAAAAATAAACCATATATAGGGTATTCCATTAAAAAAACGAATTTGTTACCCTACACTTTTTGTATTTACACTTTTTCTCTATATTTGTTAATAAATAAATAACCCTATATGTGGGTGTCATGATATTATAACTCCGTACATACAAGTATCTCAAAAAGCAAAAAATGTTTTCCCTTCCTGTATAAGGTTTAAAACTGCTTTTTGATTAAAATAATATTTAGCTTTGTTTCTTTGATTTAGTTATTCAGGTTTTTGTAGGAATAAGTTTATTTTCTATTAAAACGTATGCTTACTCCTAGAAACTTTATTTCAAACTAACCTGTATCAAATTTTAACACCAAATATTAACAGCCAAATTCAATATTCCCCTTTAAATAAAAAATCTCTACTAATATTTAATGATTGGAAACGCTGTGTCTCGTTCCCGGTCGCGAGTCGAGGGTTACCGCACGAAATAATTTAGTTTCGGCGAGCATTGATGTCTCCGAACCGATTCAAGGTGTCCCATTCAAATGAGTTATCTCTTGCGTAAGCTATAATGGATCTTTGATAAAGGTAACAAACGATTTTACTGGGCCGGCTGTTATGAAGGCATTAACTGGCCCAAAATATGTGACATATAAAGCTCGATAGAGAGAAGAGTTACTTCTGAATAAAAACACAGAACGCCCATTCTCCTAAAATTACCGATCTGCAGAAAGTTAAGGACTGATCGAATTTACAGTGTGGACTGCGGGCAACAATAACTCCATGTTATATAAATATTTATTAAATTAGATAGGGAATGCTTACGACTTACCTTAAATCACAAATCAATTGATCAGCTCCGTTATCCTCTAATGGCAGTAACAATAACAAGTAGTATCTGGTACTATCAAGCGGAAAACTCAGAGCCATAGCATTGAGATTTTGCACAAAAAAATACGGCAAAACTGTATCGTATTTCATAAAATTAACTCCAGATTCCCGATATTTTCCATAAACTGCAAATGTCAAAGGTTCTTCTGGCAGATATTGTGGTTTTTGAGGGGGTGACACGTACTGATGATGGGCATCGTAGAATCTACAGCAATAATTAATAGATTTAATAGTAGTCAAGAAATTTAGTGTGATCTGCTTTTCATACGTACACCCCTGTATCTCCAGAATTAGTGACCAGATTAGTTTAAGATTTTGGTGCTATGTATAGATTTAAAATCTGATTGTTGTCACAGACTCAACTTTGATTTCGATCATTGGCGAACATAGGTGGAAAAGGTGTCGAATTTTTGAAAGAATATATTAGCGATTTTTTCTATGGAAATGTTGATCTAAGATTCCTATTCTGCATCATGAAGAATCTCTCTAAACCAAATTTCAACAATTGTTTATTTTTACTGTCTTTATTGAATTTAGAAAAGAAAATTGCTCTAAGACTTTCTTTAAAAAACGACCGAGTTCCTCACGGTTCTGAGTTTGTTAATAATGTCTTATCATTAAAATTATCACTTAAGGCCTTAGAGCAATTTTCTTACCCAAATTCAATAAACATGGGACAAATTAAAACAAAATATGTAAAATAGTGTTTTTCGATAAAGGCAATGGTTTACGAGAATTTTAACTTTGAAATGTAAGAAAATGTATTTATTAAAAGCTCGTATCTACGAAAGCCAATGAAATATTTTCTTCAAATTTGATGCTGAATAAGAATTTGATATCAAAATTTCCATAAAAAAATCGCTAATATTTTTTTCAAAAATTTGACTTTTTTTCCCACCCGCGAACCCGGGTCAAACAACAGGTCAAAGTTGAGTGTGTCAAAAATTTTTTTTAAATAAACCCATACAAAGCACCAGAATTTTAAACTTAACAACTTTAAACAAAATCTGGTAAATACTTTCTGTGATGCTGGGGTGTATGGGTACTTATGAAAAGTGGATCACATAGTATATTAAAGTATAAGTGGATATTAGGTCTTTAAAACACGAGCGATTTTATTATATCCGAAAGTGATGGAATTTGTTATGTGCGTTTGGTGTAGCAGTATTTATCACAGCGCGCAGCGCCCCCAAAATATAAGTACATACCGAGTTTTCTTATGTTAACTCTTCTTCCCTTGCAAATTGCACGTTATCTTAAATTGGATAATTGCACTACTATTATGGGCGAATAGTGGCATGACAATAGATCAAATCTAACAAGTAGGATGGAAATCGGCAGTTGTAGTGACTGGTTACGTTGAAGAGAGTATTAGTATTAAGAAGAATGTTTCAAACATTATTGGGAGTGCCATAAATGGAAGTGCAACCTTACTGACCAAAAATGTTGGCAGTATTAATTTAAGCAGCAGTTCCTCTGACTTAAAAAAATCAAAGTAATAATATTTCAAACAACCAGCTTTACTTTTCACATCTGTTTAAAAAATTTAGATTGTTGAATATTTGAATAAAGCTTTTAAAACATTTGTTAATAATATTTTATTTGACGTTACAAGGTACTCCTGTTAAATCAATCATTAAAAAGTTGACATTTACATTTTTTGATTCTTGGGCTTTTGGTGCTGCCTTGGTAGTTTTAAAACATGCGCGTGTTTAAAAGTTGGATTTAAACACGCTGAGGCGTACTTTAAATAAGCAAAATAGGGTACCAATAAAATTTAATATATTATGTTTCTGACCTAAGGTTTTCTTCAGTGCAGTCAACTAGTTGAGAAATGAGTACAACTAGCGCGAAACATAACAGCAAAACCACACTAGAGGACCAAAGTCGATATTTGTGGTTACCAAAAGAACATCCAAAACATGATACTCTACGAACCAGCATAAAGCCACCAGTGGCGAAAGTCATTATCTAAGAATAATCAAAACAAAAGTAGAAAAACATTGACGGGGCATTTTATTAAATACGAATTTTAGTGCTATTTACGAAAAGGACTTGAATATCCATTTGCCTTTAACGTGCCTCAAAGTAAATCAGGAAACAATCCTTAAGAAGTTGGCAACGTTGTTCTGCGCCTGCTGCACTTCTTAGCCCAACTGCTCGAATACTCTCCGACGTCCGACGGTATTCGTTATTGGGTTTGGTTCGATTAGGCTGGATTCAAGAGGTGTCTGTTGGGGAGTTAGCAGAAGTTTCGTCTGCCTGATTATTATCTCTATTTTATTAATTTTGGAATAAGATATAACTTATTCGGTAAACTTTGCTTGTATCGTACGATCGTTTTTGAAAGAAATGCAGGTAAAGGTGCGACGATAGTCGTCTAAAAATATATCAATCTAAGTGCCAATCTGACCTGGTCTGTATCAGTAGTGAGAATATATGAGTTCTAATTCACCCCCCCCCCACCACTACTCCTGACCTTGAGCTTAAGCCCCGCCCACCTGTGTGACGTCATTCGACCTTGAGATTAAGCTTCGCCTCCCGACCAATGATATTAAGCCCCGCCCCATGATAATGATATTAAGTCCCGCCCCATGGCCTTGGAGAGTTAAGCTCCGCCCCATGACCAATGAGATTAAGCCCCGCCCCATGACCATAAGATTAAGCCCCGCCCCACGACCTTGGAGAGTTTTGCATACCACGTTTTCATATTTGTCCTTGAAGTGACGTAATATAAGCGCACGTGTTTACATCAGCTATATTGCTTGGCCTTGGGGGTGTGACGTTTTCATGTTTGTCCTTAAAGTGACGTCATATGACCTTGAGCGCACGTGTTTACATCATCTCTATTGTTTGGCCTTGGGGGTGTGTGACGACAGATGGCCTCAAGTGTTAACTATTAAAACCAAATGATATTTAAATAAACAACCTTTAGAAATATTTATTTAATTTGGTATTAATTACAATTTTTAAATTTGTGTGTTTAAAATTAAATGTACCAAGCAATAGCAGATCAATATTTAAAATTGAGTGTGAATATACAAAGGGGGTGTGTGACGTCATTTGCAGTAGATAGGTATCTTTTTTAAAAGGCGTGTTGATTAATATGGTGTATTGGATTTAAGCTTACGCCGGACGGTCAATATGACATGCAGGGATTGGGTGTTTGGGTTAATGTGGAAAAAAGGTTAAATTATGCCCAAAAACCAGAAAACATCATTTTCGTATAAAATTCACGAATCCTATTGCAGTAGATAGGCTAAAATATGATATGCAGGGCTTGGGTGTTTGGGTTAATTGCCCCGCCCATATAACCTTGGGTCTATTTGACCTTGAAACACTTTGAAGGTCAAATTGTATGACCTTGGGTTTGTTTGCTTTTGAAAATTTTTCCGGACCTTGAGAGCCCAGTTGGAATATGTTATTAAAAAATTCTTTTCCCTGATTTGGGTGTTTAGAATAAACAAACTTTAGAAATATTTATTTAATTTGGTACTATTGTCTTCTTTTAATTTAGGTGTTTGGGTTAATTAACAAATTTTAAAATTATATCGGCGGTTGAATCAACAGTCAGTCAATATAGAAAGTACATGAAAGGTGTAATTAATTTCATGTCAGGCGCTCATTTGTGTCAAAGATACTTGTATGGTTCCATCAACTTAGACGAGTTTTGCGTGGAAATGATCGACGAAGGTCTCCAAAGCTATATTGTCGAAATACCAAATTTACCCAAGGAATTGTTATGAAAGTATGGTTTGGCCTCAGCGGAAAACATCAATGAAGTTGTGGAAAATGGTGCAGATAGTTTGGATTGTGTAGACAATACCGCAAATGCTACTGAAGAATGGGACAAAATGGATGTTGACGATATAGAGAGTGAAAAACAAATAGGAATGTAAACAATTATATGTACCATGCAAACATAATTTTGTAAATAAATAATCATTTTATTAACGTATTTGTGTTATTTGTCTATTTTTTAAATTTATCAATATAAGTTAAACAAAGTGGCATATCAATTAATATAAAAAAATGTAATAACTTACTACACCACGAAAAAAGCGGAAATCCAGAAGTACATTTAAAACACGTAATTGACAGATGCAACCTTTTGCTGCATATAATACGGCCTTTAATATAAAAAAAGGGCAATAACTTACTACGCCACGGAAAAAGTCGAATACACCCTTTTCGATACATTCTTTTCGATTTAAGATAAAAGACAATACCTATTTTTTTTTCTTACATGTGAAAGGCATTTTAACATAGATAATGTAAAATATATGAAAATGACATTTCCTCCAAAAACTATTAAGCATTAGTTTTGCTAAAACCCTCAAACCAGAATTTTTTTTGCTATGCAGGTAAACTCTATTAGAATACCCTCACAGTTTAAAAAATCCCCACTGTATTGTTCTTTTATGGGTTTTTAGTCATTTCCCCACTGATATTTCCAAATTTCAGAAATGTTCAGAATGTTGTCGCAGAAAGATACAAGTACACTGCTGACTGCATGTAATACGGCCTTTAATATAAAAAAAGGGTAATAACTTACTACGCCACGGAAAAAGTCGAATACACCCTTTTTGATACATCCTTTTCGATTTAAGATAAAAGACAATACCTATTTTTTTCTTACATGTGAAAGGCATTTTAACATAGATAATGTAAAATATATGAAAATGACATTTCCTCCAAAAACTATTAAGCATTAGTTTTGCTAAAACCCTCAAACCAGATTTTTTTTTGCTATGCAGGTAAACTCTATTAGAATACCCTCACATTTTAAAAAATCCCCACTGTATTGTTCTTTTATGGGTTTTTAGTCATTCCCCCACTGATATTTCCAAATTTCAGAAATGTTCAGAATGTTGTCGCAGAAAGATACAAGTACACTGCTGACTGCATGTAATACGGCCTTTAATATAAAAAAAGGGTAATAACTTACTACGCCACGGAAAAAGTCGAATACACCCTTTTTGATACATCCTTTTCGATTTAAGATAAAAGACAATACCTATTTTTTTCTTACCTGTGAAAGGTATTTTAACATAGATAATGTAAAATATATGAAAAATGACATTTCCTCCAAAAACTATTAAGCATTAGTTTTGCTGAAACCCTCAAACCAGAATTTTTCTGCTATGCAGGTAAACTCTATTAGAATACCCTCACAGTTTAAAAAGTCTCCACTATACTGTTCTTTTATGGGTTTTTTAGTGGAACAGTTGAAAGAAAGCCCGCTAGCCTCTTGTTTAATTTTAATAAATTTATTAGTCATTTCCCCACTGATATTTCCAAATTTCAGAAATGTTCAGAATGTTGTCGCAAAAAGATACAAGTACACTGCTGAAACATCGATAGATACCCCAAAAAAAAGAAAAATAAAATAGTCTAGTCTTCAAATAAAAAATATTCATTCTTGAAGACCAGAATTTTTCTAGAAATTGCAGTTTTTTTTTAGCAATTGCATTTTTGTCCTTGTCAGCTGGGACTATTTTATAGATATTTTCGTAGCAAAATAAGCGTATTCGTTAAAAAATTTAACACTTCAAAAATTAATTTGAATGTGTTATTCGAAACTAAATTTAACACAGCACAAGATCGGTACAATAATTTCATCACACGCCCATGGTAGCTTGGAACTAATCAGTGTTTTTATATCCTTCAATTGTCGACACAACAATCTAAGCCAAATTTTACATTTTTTTGGTTCTAGCCCTTTGAAGTTTAGGAACTTTTGTGAAAGTTACTTTCTCAAGGATTGTGTATCGCTTTGCTGTTGACCCGGGTGGGCATTTTATTATGGGACCTATACCTTTTCTCAGAAACTATGAAACTACGATTCAAATAGGAATGTAAACATTTATATGTACCATGCAAACATAATTTTGTAAATAAATAATCATTTTAATAATGTATTTGTGTTATTTGTCTATTTTTTTAAATTTATCAATATAAGTATAGAGTATTTTGAGAATCAATTAGTTCTAATTAAATATGGACCTTGAAATAAATGTAGTCTTATTTAAAGAAAAGTCTGTGAGAAAATACCACAATAACACTCAAATCCTATTCACATTCATTATGTATGTCCTTGTAAACGCATCCTTGAAAAATCTATATGTACACGTCCCCAAACTTTGATAATGTAAAACATATGAAAATGACGTAGATTTAATCTTAACGTGAGAATTTATATGTGAGAATTTATATATGTAATTATATTTGCCACACTAAAAAGTTTTAAAATTTAAAATTCGAAAACCTTATATATTGCCATAGGTATACAAGAGAAAATGACTAACTCTAAAATGTGTGTAGATATTTGACAATATTTCAAAATATCGGTAATTAATATTATTATTCATGTTAAAAAGACTACATCCAAATGATCTACGATGTCTAGAAGTTTTAAATTTACATAGGGTGTCTCAGATCATCGGTCATTTTTTTAAATTTTCAATTCGCAATATCCAACTTTTTTTTTTTTAAATGGATCACCCTGTATTTGATACTTTTTCTTAAAGACTGTTAAAATACCTGTATAAATGTCCTATACCTAAATATAATGCGAATATCTCCAAATATCTCTAAGCTTTATACATAGAGTAAAAACTAAAACATTAAAGATGGACCCTGAAATATGGAAATGCGGAAACTTTACAGTGTATCAAAGTAACGATATTATGAATGCGGAGGTTTATTAGTGCCCGAGATTACTCGCAAGCTCTGCCCCAAATAAGTTAAAGTATACATCCCACTCGACTTATTTATAATTTCAATAACATTTTCAGAAATGGTTTCGATAACACGTTTTGGCAAAAAAGTTTGAATTAAATTAAAAGATGAAAATAATACCAAATAAGTAAATATTCCTAAATTTTGTTTATTCTAGACACACAAATTTAAATATTGATCTGCTATTATTAGTGCCTGATAATAACACAACATTTCAAACTTTTTTACCAAAACGTGTTGAGAAACCATTTCTGAAGATGTTATAGAAATTATAAATAAGTCGAGTGGGATGTATACTTTAACTTATTTGGGGCAGAGCTTGCGAGCAATCTCGGGCACTAATAAACCTCCGCATTCATAATATCATTACTTTGATACACTGTAAAGTTTCCGCATTTCCATATTTCAGGGTCCATCTTTAATGTTTTAGTTTTTACTCTATGTATAAAGCTTAGAGATATTTGGGGATATTCGCATTATATTTAGGTATAGGACATATATACATCAATAGATAGGTGTTTTAACAGTCTTTAAGAAAAAGTATCAAATACAGGGTGATCCATATAAAAAAAAAACTTGGATATTGCGAATTGAAAATTTAAAAAAATGACCGATGATCTGAGACACCCTAAATAAATTTAAAACTTCTAGACATCGTAGATCATTTGGATGTAGTCTTTTTAACATGAATAATAATATTAATTAACGATATTTTGAAATATTGTCAAATATCTACACATTTTACATTTTAGAGTTAGTCATTTTCTCTTGTATACCTATGGCAATATATAAGGTTTTCGAATTTTAAATTTTAAAACTTTTTAGTGTGGCAAATATAATTACATATAAATTCTCACGTTAAGATTAAATCTACGTCATTTTCATATGTTTTACATTATCAAAGTTTGGGGACGTGTACATACAGATTTTTCAAGGATGCGTTTACAAGGACATACATAATGAATGTGAATATGATTTGAGTGTTATTGTGGTATTTTCTCTCAGACTTTTTTTTAAATAAGACTACATTTATTTCAAGGTCTATATTTAATTAGAACTAATTGATTCTCAAAATACTCTATACTTATATTGAAAAATTTTAAAAAATAGACAAATAACACAAATACATTATTAAAATGATTATTTATTTACAAAATTATGTTTGCATGGTACATATAAATGTTTACATTCCTATTTGAATCGTAGTTTCATAGTTTCTGAGAAAAGGTATAGGTCCCATAATAAAATGCCCACCCGGGTCAACAGCAAAGCGATACACAATCCTTGAGAAAGTAACTTTCACAAAAGTTCCTAAACTTCAAAGGGCTAGAACCAAAAAAATGTAAAATTTGGCTTAGATTGTTGTGTCGACAATTGAAGGATATAAAAACACTGATTAGTTCCAAGCTACCATGGGCGTGTGATGAAATTATTGTACCGATCTTGTGCTGTGTTAAATTTAGTTTCGAATAACACATTCAAATTTATTTCTGAAGTGTTAAATTTTTTAACGAATACGCTTATTTTGCTACGAAAATATCTATAAAATAGTCCCAGCTGACAATGACAAAAATGCAATTGCTAAAAAAAACTGCAATTTCTAGAAAAATTCTGGTCTTCAAGAATGAATATTTTTTATTTGAAGACTAGACTATTTTATTTTTCTTTTTTTTGGGGTATCTATCGATGTTTCAGCAGTGTACTTGTATCTTTTTGCGACAACATTCTGAACATTTCTGAAATTTGGAAATATCAGTGGGGAAATGACTAATAAATTTATTAAAATTAAACAAGAGGCTAGCGGGCTTTCTTTCAACTGTTCCACTAAAAAACCCATAAAAGAACAGTATAGTGGAGACTTTTTAAACTGTGAGGGTATTCTAATAGAGTTTGCAGAAAAATTCTGGTTTGAGGGTTTTAGCAAAACTAATGCTTAATAGTTTTTGGAGGAAATGTCATTTTCATATATTTTACATTATCTATGTTAAAATGCCTTTCACATGTAAGAAAAAAATAGGTATTGTCTTTTATCTTAAATCGAAAAGGATGTATCAAAAAGGGTGTATTCGACTTTTTCCGTGGCGTAGTAAGTTATTACCTTTTTTTTATATTAAAGGCCGTATTACATGCAGTCAGCAGTGTACTTGTATCTTTCTGCGACAACATTCTGAACATTTCTGAAATTTGGAAATATCAGTGGAAAAATGACTAAAAACCCATAAAAGAACAATACAGTGGGGATTTTTTAAACTGTGAGGGTATTCTAATAGAGTTTACCTGCATAGCAAAAAAAATTCTGGTTTGAGGGTTTTAGCAAAACTAATGCTTAATAGTTTTTGGAGGAAATGTCATTTTCATATATTTTACATTATCTATGTTAAAATGCCTTTCACATGTAAGAAAACAATAGGTATTGTCTTTTATCTTAAATCGAAAAGGATGTATCAAAAAGGGTGTATTCGACAAAATTATGTTTGCATGGCACATATAATTGTTTACATTCCTATTTGTTTTTCACTCTCTATATCGTCAACATCCATTTTGTCCCATTCTTCAGTAGCATTTGCGGTATTGTCTACACAATCCAAACTATCTGCACCATTTTCCACAACTTCATTGATATTTTCCGCTGAGGCCAAACCATACTTTGATAATAATTCCTTGGGTAAATTTGGTATTTCGACAATATAGCTTTGGAGACCTTCGTCGATCATTTCCACGCAAAATTCGTCTAAGTTGATGGAACTATACAAGTATCTTTGACACAAATGAGCGCCTGACATGATATTAATTACATCTTTCATGTACTTTCTATATTGACTGACTGTTGATTCAACCGCCGATATAATTTTAAAATTTGTTAATTAACCCAAACACCTAAATTAAAAGAAGACAATAGTACCAAATTAAATAAATATTTCTAAAGTTTATTTATTCTAAACACCCAAATCAGGGAAAAGAATTTTTTAATAACATATTCCAACTGGGCTCTCAAGGTCCGGAAAATTTTTCAAAAGCAAATAAATCCAAGGTCATACAATTTGACCTTCAAAATGTTTCAAGGTCAAATAGATCCAAGGTTATGTATGTGAGCGGGGCAATTAACCCAAACACCCAAGCCCTGCATGTCATATTTTAGCCTATCTACTGCAATGGGATTCATGAATTTTATACGAAAATGATGTTTTCTGGTTTTTGGGTATAATTTAACCTTTTTTCCACATTAACCCAAACACCCAATCCCTGCATGTCATATTGACCGTCCGGCGTAAGCTTAAATCCAATACACCATATTAATCAACACGCCTTTTAAAAAAGATACCTATCTACTGCAAATGACGTCACACACCCCCTTTGTATATTCTATTATATTGCTTGGTACATTTAATTTTAAACACACAAATTTAAAAATTGTAATTAATACCAAATTAAATAAATATTTCTAAATGTTGTTTATTTAAACATCATTTGGTTTTAATAGTTAACACTCGAGGCCATCTGTCGTCACACACCCCCAAGGCCAAACAATAGAGATGATGTAAACACGTGCGCTCAAGGTCATATGACGTCACTTCAAGGACAAACATGAAAACGTGGTATGCAAAACTCTCTAAGGTCGTGGGGCGGGACTTAATCTCATGGTCATGGGGCGGGGCTTAATCTCATTGGTCATGGGGTGGAGCTTAACTCTCCAATGCCATGGGGGCGGGACTTAATAATCATGATCATGGGGCGGGGCTTTATCTCATTTGCCAGGAGGCGGAGCTTAATCTCAAGGTCGAATGACGTCACACAGGTGGGCGGGGCTTAATCTCAAGGTCAGGAGTAGTGGTGGGGGGTGAATTAGAACTCACATATTCTCACTACATGTATCTAAAGCAAAACTATTACAAATTTTGCACACACAATTTTTATAAGACCTTTAGGTATACCCTTTCCTTTTAAAAAGTATTACATATTATTGAATCACACAGTTACACACAGAACCAAAATCCGACAAATGGAACAGTGACCACACATTAATATCATTCGGTTATTTATAATTTTGTTATTACGGGGCGAAATAAACACAAATAGTGGGAATTATTTAGAAGTACGAATAGGCTATATCATCATTATCAAACAAACTGTCTCGTTCACTGTTGAACATAGGCCTCTCTGAATAATTTCTATAGATCTTGATCGTGGGCACTCTGAATCAAATTTGTTGTAATACGATATATCATCTGTCCAATGGGTTGGAGGACCTCCTCTGCTTCTGAATGCATCCTGCCTGGGTCGCCATTCCACTATTTTCTTAGTCCATTTTGTGGCATCCTGGCTGCGTGTCCCGCCCAGTTCTACTTCAGGCCGGTTATACATCCTATTGCTTCCGTTCTTCGTCTCTGTCTCTCAGCGTGATTACCAGCATGGGACGCTTTAACCTTATTCATTAATCTTTTTGGTAGGGTCATAGTCTCGCAGCCATATGTTAATACCGGCTGCTTCAAGCATATAGGGAACGTCAGACTTAAAAACATGCTTTAGTGTTCCGAAAGCCGCCATTTTTAAATCAATTCTCCTCTCAATCTCCCAAGTCTGATTGTCTCTGCTATTTTTATTTCAAGGCCTAGGTATTTGAAGGTTTCAACTTAAGACATTTGGCCTTTTTCTGTCAATATATTTCGGCTGGTAACTAGATTGGTCATGAACTGTGTTTTAGAAGGGTTAATGTTTAGGCCCATATTGTGCGAAGACGTAATTAACCTTTTAAGTTGCTTTTCCGCTTTATCCGTGGATATTCGACACCAGCACGATGTCATCTGCGAATCTGAGATGTGTGAGGTTTTCGCCGTTAATGTTTATGCCTAATTCGATGTTCTTGAAGCTGTGTTCCAAAGGGGTGGTGAACAATTTTGGAGATATTGTATCGTCTTGTCGGACCCCTCATTTCACTCTAAATTTGTTTGTTTCATCCTATACTCGGACACTCGCTGTTGCGTTTTTATATATGTACTATATTAGATCGATAGTCTATTCGACAATCAGCAAGTGCTTTGAACAATTCGACATGTTTTATGGAGTCGAATGCCTTTTCGTAATCGAGGAACACGAGTAAGAGTAGTCTATTGTATTCGACTGATTTCTCGATTAAAGTCTTAATAACCGTCAGACGGCCATTTGTGCTGTATCCGCATCGCAAATCTGCTTGTTCGCCGGATTGGTAAAGATCCAGCTTAGTGTCAGACGCCTGGGTGGAACCTTTGTAAATAGTTCATACAGGTGAGAAAACAAGCTGATAGGTCTATAGTTCTTTAGATCTGCGATGTTTCCCTTTTTGTGCATAATAAGAAAGACAGCGTTATGCTAGGCCTCAGGTATTGTAGATTCTACGTGACATTTCTTAAACAAGAGATTCAAGAGATCTTCTCCACCCTCTTTAACCGCCTCGATAACCAGACGATCGTCATATAGTCATATGGCATATAGTCGTGACAAAACTTATTGTCAGTTGTTTCGTTCATTACCAGTCGGTGTGAAGATTTTTGTTTTACTATCTGTTCTATATTGCCTCTTACGTACTATTCTATACTCGCAAAATCCTTTTAAACTTTTCTGACATTTTAAAAAATTATTTGATTACAAGTATTATGGGTAAATATGGAAAAAATAAAGTTTTCTTAAATTTTATTTCGCTAAAAGCAACCCTGGAAGGAAAGCAAGGGAAAGAACTTTCGCTACAAATGTTTAGGAATTCAGTCAATGGTCGACAATAATAATGGAATGTATATGGATTAAGGTAACAATAACTAACTATCATCAAATGATGAGTTAAAAAAAGTCAGGCTTTTCGTATTTAAGTTTTATTTTTAGTATTCCTGGTTTCTAATTAGAAGATATGGGGGAGTCATGTTGAACATGAACGACTATCCCTGAATGGTCATTTTAAATGTGCACTAGCTCACGGAGAGTTTTTGTTGAGCCAATCAATTTTAATAACACAATCTGCGACAACATTTTTATAATATGGCTAGGATTTTATTTTATTTATTTATGCAATAGGTGATATCGATCATAGAGAAAACTGTGTAAATACCTAGCTATAATGTAATCTACGATTGATCTGGCACTTCTTTTAAGGTTCGTGTTTGTGTTGAGACCGGCTGCTTCTGGTGGATTAGGCGTTAGATTGTTGTTTATCGTACTGTCATCGTATACTGGTTGTACATTGTTTACATCGTAGTTGTAGTTGAAGTCAAAATTGTTTTGGTCGGCCTGCAAGTTTGGCATGTCCTAAAAAAAATTAAAATATTTTTCTTCAAAAATGTAATCTCTTTATGATTATATGAAAAAAAAATCAGTTTTTCCAATAATTTTAAATATTTGTAGGTAATTTTGATAACAGTTCATAAACTTGCAATGTATAGGTCAATGAACAGTAAAAAAAGTTAAAGCAAATCAACCTGCGTTTTCCCCTGACGTAGATGTGCGGAAAAGCTGTAAATAAGTATACGGAATATTATATTGTTAGTTAAATATATTTTTAAATTTTCAACATGTAGTGGTTGGTTCTTATTTGAGTATAAAATAATAAATACTATTGCGATAATATTTAATTCAAAAATATATATAACTTACTTGGTAATCTGCGGTTGTTTCCAAAAAGAAAGGAGTAGTAGTTTCCAGATCTTCTTGTGGCTGTTCTTCAAACTGTTCAGCAGCATTAGCAAATTCATTTCTGTCTTCAGTTCCATTAAAAGACATTAAAAGAACCGTGGTACGTTCCAACGATCCCATGGTAGATTCTGCTTCTTTTTGCGTAGATATTGTTGCATCTCGCGTAAGTTCTGTCGTTACTTCAGCTATCGGTACCACCGTTTGAGGTATAATCGTTGATTCAGTGGGCGTACTGGGGTTTGCTGTAGTTAGATGATTTTCAGATTCCATAGAAACAGTAACTTCTCCAGTTGTATGAACTGTACTCTCACTCATCATTGTAAACCCCGTTGGAGTTGAAACAATTTTTGTTGAAATATCCGCTACTTCTGAATCTGTTACAGGATTAATAGTTGTCGTTGGTGGGGTAGTAGGTGGCTCTGAAGACTCGCTAGTTGTTCTGGGAGATTCCGTGCTTCTCGTAAGAATTTTTGTTGTTGTTTCACTAGCCGTAGAAGCAGAATTGGCTAATTTGGTGATTACTTCAGATAATGTTGTTAATTTTGATGCCTGCGTTACGGTAACAATGTTATCGCTTGTAAATTCTGTAAGAATAGGTTTTATTGTGCTTAAAGTTTCAATAGTACTTTCTGTCTCGGTTGTACTCATTGTTACGGTAGTGCGAGTTTTTTCTGCTGATGTTCCGCTTGTCTCTAACAACTTCTTCGCCGTTGTTTCAATCAATTTTGTTGTTGCGGGTTCGGTGTTTGTGGTTATACTGAACTGAGTTGTGGTCTCAATGTTAGTTGGGGCTAATTTTTGACCCGTTGTCGTAGATAAGGTGGTCGTTACCATTGTAATATCCGCTTGAGTAATTAGTGGCTGTTGTGTTGTCATCACTGTTTCTACGTTATCTAGGAATGATAGATACGTGACATTTGAGAAACAAATATTTGAAATATATAATTTTCCGTAAATTATCACAGAAGATTCATATAAAGAGATAGGTAGATGGGAAAAAAGACACGTGGTGTCAATAGAGAGGGTGGGAAACCTAAATACTTTTATGCCCTAAAGTAATATATAAGGTGGGTTTTTAAATGTCTTAATTCCTCTTATAGTAAAATACACTGAAGTAGAGAAGAAAATAAAAAAATATATTTTTGTTCCCTCAAAATTATTTTTTTACATCAAATATAAGAGAACCACTGCCATTCATGCCCTCGATTCATTGAGCCCTCAGATCTCCTGTATATACTTACAAATGATAAACTAAAATTTAACATTGCTATTTTTTAGCTTAATTCCCCTATCCGCATTATGAAAAGAATAAAAAATAAAATGGAATATTTTATTTCATAGTAGTTGCCTCTTATTTAGTGTTTACAAAAACATCGAGTTATACAAAGAAAGTTGGTAATTGGGAATGTTTACATTTTTAATAATAAATTGTTCGCGCGATATGTAATAATAAATTAAAAAGATATAAATTAATAAAACAGAGTAAAAAATCAATGAAAAGTGTGAAATAACATTTTAAACCATTTTGAAAACGTGACTTATTACTAAGCACATCACAAAAGAGAGATTTTTTGTGGCTTGGCAATGTATTTAATATTAGTGACTTTTTCTATAAGCGTGTAGCTTACCCTAGTTTTTGTACCTGAACCCAAAATTTTTTCGGAACAGCAACGTTCCTTCAGAAATCGCTTTTAAATGCAAAAATCTTCTTCTCGGAACGGAGCATTTAAATAAATTAATATTAAAAAAATTAAGCCTTTTCTCGACAACAATTAACAATTGAGAAAAACATCGCATATAAAAAGTTGTTTGGTACATCACTAAGATACGATCTCTTTGGTTTCATCTTCCTTTATTTTCTACTTATTTTTTTTTACTATGGCGGCGCAACAAAATATGTATTATTTATACAAGTACGCGATTCATGTTTAAAATTAAAATATTAACCAAAGAACTTCAACGTTTTAAAAATATAATAATAAAGGAAATTAAAAAAGATTTTTTCGTTAATATTCCGCGCAACAAGAGATGTATTTATAGTAGTACGGACGAGATTCACCTTTTAAAATTAAAATGTCAAATTCAATCATTAACCAAAAAACGTCAAGGACTTAAAAATATACAAATATTGGAAATCATCAAATTACAAAATAGAACTTTTTTTATTTAAAACTTATTACATTATTTTATTCTTTTTAATGAAAATTAATATGTCATTGTGTGATTAACTACTAACAAATATTTGAAATAAACTACAAAGTGCTATTTCTTTTTATTCTGAACAATTAAACTTATTTATGTTGATTATTATTTTTGGTAGACATTAGCTTCAAATTTATAATTTATCTTGATTGATAGGATAGATCTTTTAATGTTGTTATATGCTAAATTTTAAAGTATTTTAGGTTTTAAATATCAATCAGTTTACCTGCGGCGATGGTTAATGAGGTACTTGTACTTGCGGATTTAGTTGTAGTGTCTATAGATGGCCTTTCCGAGAATGGTCCTCCTACGCGGGTCAAAATTTCGGTTGTAGTTTCTTCGCCTGTGGGTGTAGTTTTAACGGTTGTATCTAAAATTGCAATTCTGTTATTATTCTTCGATAGATTTTTCATACAATTTAAAGAATTTCAATTAAGAAATCGTGGTTCTTGGAATTAAACCGTATTAAAATCGAATCCGTTTTCGATGTTTCGCTTTTAATTTCACGAGGCAACTTCAGGGTTGTTTACTTCATAAGATCGGAACACTGAATGAGCTCGGAGAGACCTATGCAGCCTATTTATAGTCGACCTGTGTTCACTGTAACCATCGGTTTCCACGTATGATGTAGACTAAATTCTTAATAGATTCTCTGATTTTCCGTTTATAGAATCCGGCGAACTTTGGTTTGTTCTACATTTATGACATGTCCAGAAGAATGCTGGTGTTCAGATTCAGCAGATTGTAGGACTGGGTTTTTATAATACATCGTTCATGTCTCTTAAGCCTACTAGATATGAATCGTCCTGTTTCTCCAATATAGACATCACAACAAGAACAACGAATTACATATACTCCTACCGTTTGGAAAGGAATACTATCCTTTGGCGATCGCAAATATTGTCCAATTTTCTTGTGTGTTGAAAATTGTACGTATGTTGGACCGGCGAAATAACCGTTCGTGTACGTTGTTTTTCTATATACAGAGTGTACTAAGAAACCATTCCCGCTTTCCTTTGTACAAGAACATCTAGAAAGGGAATCGTGCCTTCTGATTCAACTTCCATTGTAAATTTTTTATTAGAATGTTGCTGATTCAGATGATCAAAAAACACACAGGGAGGTTTTCTGGATCATGCGGCCATATTACAGAAGTGTCGTCTACATATCTGAACCACGATTTTGGCTTTAATGGAGACGACTCTAAGGCTCCCTCCTAAAAAGCTTCCACGAAAATATTGGCTATCACTGGTGACAGCAGAGATCCCATGGCTGCTTCTAAGGTTTGTTCATAAAAAGTTCTGTGAAAAACAAAATATGTTGACGTGAGACATGCTTCAATCAGATCTAAATGTGAGTTTAATCATTTATATGCACATTCGTATATAGTGAGTCAACATCGAAACTGACTAAAATATATTTTTGATCTAATTGGATTGCTTTTAATTTCTCTACAATATACAAAAGTTCCTAATATATGATTGTGTTTTTCCTCTAAAATTATTAAGAATATTTGAAAAATATATTCTGATTTTCTGATGAAAGTGGGCGATCCTATTGCACTGACGATAGATCCGGTGTATTTTAAGTAGTCCGCAGAATCTCGGAATCCTCTGCTGGCAGGTTGGATGCATTTATAAGACTGGTTATCCGTCTTTCGATTTTGTTGGTCGGGTCTGCTTGGATTAGTCGATAGTTGCTGTCATCCAAAATTAGTTGTTTTTTCTTCACGTAATCTGTTTTGTTCATAACAACAATGGTATTTTCATTTGCTACTGGAAGGACCAAAATATCTGCACTGTTGTTTAACCTTTTTATCGCCGTTCTTTCCTCGCTGATAGATTCGACATAGGTAGCTTAGAATTTTTAATGATCTTCGATGTTTCATGCCTTATTACGTCAGCTTCTTCTGCTGGAAGTCTTCCAATTCTCTCTTCAGCGCATGACATTATGCTTTTTTTTACGGTTATATCCCTTGGTCTTGGTATAATGGCGAAGTTTGGGCCTTTAGGTAGGACGGATTGTTCTGCTTCAGTAAAGGCTTTGAAAGACAAATTTATTACGTTGTTCTGTAATAGTTTTACTGGTCTTTATATACAGAGATTAAACAACAGTACAGACATTTTGGTCCTTCCAGGAGACAAGGGAAATGGCACTGTCGTCATGGACAAAATTGATTGACAAATTAGTTTACGTGGAGAAAATATAACTGCTTTTGAACAACATCACCTATAGAGTAATCCAAGATGACTCGACCAACAAAATCGAGAGACGAATAACCAACCTTAAAAACGCATTCAACCTGCCAACAGAGGAAAAAAGACATCAAGGCCAAGCTGCTCAAGGATCCCGCGGTTCTACGGACTACCTAAAATACACAAGTTAATGTACCACTTCGACCTATCATCTGTGCAATAGGATCACCCACTTACAAAATCGGTAAATAACTTTTAAATATTTTTAATAATTTTACACATTTATATATCATATTTTGTAGAAAAAATTAAAAGCCATCCAATTAGATGCAAAAGATATCTTAGTCAGTTTAGATGTAGAATCGCTATATACGAATAGATGATTCAATTTCCATAATATCAGACTTATTTCACCATAATTTTATTGACAACTCTCTTATAGATCTGATTGAAGTATGTCTCATGTTGGTTTTCAAAGAACACTTTATGAACAAACGTCGGGAGCCATGCGATCTCCGTTGCAACAAGTGGCAGCTAATATGTTCATCAAAGCCAAAATCGTTTTTCAGATGTGTAGACGATACTTCTGTAATTTGGCCGCATGGCCCAGAAAACCACCTCTTGTTTCTTGATCATCTGAATTAGCAACATGGAACCACACAAAACAAAACACAAAATCGAGCAACGCCGTTAATATTGCCTTGCTATAAATACACTCCAATAAAATTAATGTAACAAGTATTACAATGGTTGCCAGTTACACAGTACATTAGATATAGTACTTGTTTTTATTTTTAAGATTAAAATGGGTGAGGCACCTTCATATTTAATTCAGAAGTTAACATATAACCATGAGATTCACAGTTATAATACCCGTCAAAGAACACATTTTTTTATAACACCTAAAAATAAAAAAATAGGAGTAAATTCAGTTTTTCACAAGGGTTTGGAGGATTTTAATAAACTTTCAGAAGCTATAAAGTCAGTTTCAACATTGGCATCATTTAAAAGAAATTTGAAAGCGCATTTACTGTCAATTAGTGGAGTGAATAAAGACTAATTTTATATATATATATATATATATATATATATATATATATATATATATATATACATATATATATTATTATTTCCAACCTAGTTAAATGATTTATGTATGTTTTCTATTTTAGTACTTAATTTTTTCTTTTATAGTTAAACTTACATTTTACTTCTAGTTTTAGTTTTTGACTGAGTTTTATTACCTGACTGTATTAAATATTGATGTTTCATTGTTTGGTTATTTTTTTTATTTTTGATATCTTTGTGAATATTAAGTGTATTTTCTTTTGTAAAATTATATTTTTCTTTTTTTATATAATAATATATCAAATACCTATTTGTAAACTAGCAAAATGCTAAATAAAGGATAAATAATAACATCCTAATATAAAATTAGACTCTTTGAATTGAATCAGACGATACGATTCCCATTCTAGATGTTCTTGCACAAAGGAAAGGGGATGGTTTGTTAGGACACTCTGTATATAGGAAACCAACGCATACAAATAGACACCTAAATGCAAATTCACATCATTATCCGGCACAAAAGCAATCAGTTATTAATTCTTGGATTTACAGAGCCCTCGTGATTTGTGACCAAAATTCCTTACAATCGGAAACAGAAAAACTCAAGAAGGAATGGATATTGCACTGAAGATATTAGACGGTTAATTAGAAAATGTAATAATCCTACGCCACAAAATGAAATTAATAAGGAATTACCGATAGGAAGTTTGGTTCTTCCATTTATACACGGAACCATGGATAAGATTGAAAGATTACTTCGACGGTCTAACATACGTACAATGTTCAACACACAAAAGAAAATTGGACAGTGTTTGCGATCACCAAAGAACATTATTCCTTTCCAATTCCTTGTTTCTGTGGTGACGTCTATATTGGAGAAACTGGACGATCCATATCGACTAGGCTTAAGGAACAAGAATGATATATTAAAAAAAAAACAAATTGAACAATCTGCTGTATCTGAACACCAGCATTCCACTGGACATGTCATCAATGTAAAAGAAACCAAAGTTCTTGCATCGGTCTTGGGATTCTATAAACGGTAATTAAAGAATTTATTGAAATTTATAAGCATCCTAACAGTTTTAATAGAGATACGGGCTTCAGTCTACATCATAAGTTGAAACTAATCGTTACACCGGTTCACAGTTCGACTATAAATAGCCGGTCTATGTCACTCCAAGCTAGTTCTGTGTTCTGATCTCGTCAAGTAAAGACCCCTGAAGATGCCTCGTGCAATCGAAGGCGAAACGTCGGAGATGCCTTCCATTTTGACCCGGTCTAATCCCAAGAACCATCATTTCTTAATTAACATTAAAATACAGCCGTGAAAGCTTTCGTCCTGTTTAAAGAATGTTTTTTAATTTGGAGTACTATTAATCAATAAATTAAGTTTTTAATACCTTTAGATATGCCTAGATTAGTTTCAAGAGTGGTAGTTTCACTAGGCTTTTTCGTGGTAGAAGGTTCTGGATAAAGAGCATTGTTAAAGGAGCCATAATCAAACCCGTAGAAATGTAGAACATCTTCATATTCACTTCTCAATGTAACGTTGTTCAAATTTAAGGTCAAACCTGCTAAAAAACCCTCTTCTGGGATAAAATAACTCTGAAAAAATGGCACTCTTTTTTAAAAGTTGAAAGTTAAGTTAAACTTGTATACAAATGATGTTCCTCAGCTACATGAAATCCACCAAAAATAACAAAACCTTTGATTTCCTGGGTACATGCATGTCTTAGAATGTTAGCTGTAGTGTGGTGTAACTATTTTTATAAATGAATTATAAACGAATTTCTTATGCTTCGCCGTCTTTTCTATCACCAATGAATACTATAGCTCACATATTTATAAAATTGTTGGTATTTTGCAGCAATGATTTATTCCGAACAATATAAGATAAGATAATGTATTCATGTCAGTACACACTTAAGCATTTACATAAGTCATAGACAAAAAGAATAAATAATAATAAAATATGACTATTATCTAAGACTAATTTACTTATATAAACATTTATAATTGCATTCAAAAATACTATATAACTCGTTAAAATTACAATACCAACCTAAACAACAACAATACTTTTTTAAAATGGTCTCTAAGGAGCAAACTATTAAAATAATTGAATATTATTATTTAGAAATTTAGTGATACTATACAAGAAATTCTTTATTAGAACTTATTTCAGTTTATATTTAAAACTACAAAAGGGGGGTCTTTTATACAGGAAGGCAGCTTGTCATACAGCTTTACTGCAATAAGGTCTGGTCTGTTTTGGTATCTTTTCAGTCTACAATACTACAATAGGAAGCAATAAAATTGTCTCTATTCCTGGTACTATAATAATGAATATATTGATGTCGTGTGTATTCAGATACGTTTGTTTTTATATGAAGGACGTTTTCCAATATAAATACAGAAGGGAGCGTGATAATATCTAGATGAAAAACTCATCCCTGTATTTCAATCCAGCCAGCATCCTAACGGCTCGCCTCTATAGTCGAAAGACTCTGTCTGCATGCGATGCGTATCCCCACACTATTATACCATAAGACATAACAGGATGAAAGAGGGTATAGTACGTCATTCTAATTTTGAGAGATTAGCAACGTGAACATCCCACTTTAATCCAGCATGCATATTCAAGGAATCATCGGTAATTTCCACGTTTACAACTTCAAGATCCCTCATTGTAAAAGTCATTCTTTGAGACTTATCTCTGTTTAAAAGAAGTTCATGTGATACTCAGTCAAAGGCCTTACTTAAGTCATAATACAAAACAGAGTTGTACTTCCAGGTTGTTGGAGGAGTTTGTTGATAAGACTCATTATACCGTAAACAGTATTCCTTGTGTATAGGTTATTTTCAAAATATGTGGTAATCTGATTAGCCATGTACGTCTGTAATAACCTTAGATATTATAGGTAAAAGAGAAATTGGCAAGTAGTTTGAGACCCTCTCCCATCCCTATATTAAAGTTGCAGCTATTTTGAGCACCTTAGGAAAGCTAATCTCTTTAAAACAATTTTTGATATCGGTAATGTGATTCCAAAGATATCAGATCTGTTTTTGTTTTTGATTCCATCAATTAACCCTCTTACCATGTTAAAACCTATTTCATTAAACGAAAAGGATGCTAAAGATAATAGGCTATCATCCAAAGTTTTCTTGTTTTCGAGAGAGTAAATTCCATTCTCAGGAATGTTCTTTATAAGATTGTGTGCAATTGTTGCGACAAACTAATTGAACTCTAGCGAAATTTCAATAGGTGAAATATTTTTTCCATGACCATGTTGACAATATTCTAAATGCATTTAAAAGGGTTTTTTCGCTGATTTAATTAAGTTATCATTTGCCAGTTTTTTGGCCTCGTTAATACGGTTTTTATAGTGTTTTTTTTTTAATTATTTAACTCTTCCCTATCGCCTGGTCTGTTATATTGTCTTATTATTTGGCTTAAAAATCCAAATGCTCGCATATCCCCAAACATCTTGTTAAACCAAAGCACTTTATTAATTTGTCCAGACTTAAGCACATAGCTTTCCTCAAGGAATGATTGCAAGTAAGCCGAAACAGGAATCTTCACGTGTTGCCTCACAGACCATGTGTTCGGATCCACAGCTTTCAAACAAACCGCAAAGATCTGTTCATTCCCGCTGGTCTGATCTTAATAACACATTGAAGTTCCTTACCAGAACAACTCTCTCATCCGCACAAATGCTTTCTAAAATATTCTCCATTTTGGACGAGAAGATGCCAAAATTGCCCCATAAGGGCCCAATAAATAACAATTAAGTAAATATTGTAAGATTTTAGTGTGTATTACTTTTTCAATAAATCAGATGGGAGAATTTCTTTACTTTATTCAATTTAAATTTAGAGTTACTACCAACCACCCTCTTTACAATCTTTGCGGGATGAAAATCCTCCCAATGTATAACTGGTCAAATTAAAAGTGTTAGCTTCCCCTTCAGTCAACAATGTTTCTGTTAGGCAGACCACAGAGAAATGCTTCTGGATGACCAATTTTATTACATGCTGCTCTGATATTATCAAACAAAATGCTGTTAACTTGTACTCTTGTTTGGCAATTTACCTTTTTGTTGAGTTGCTAGGGTTCGTAAGTTTAAAACATATTTACCGTTACTCCAACTGGCCAAAAGTTAGGGTCTAAGATAGACTTTTTATCCTCATCTGATATACCTAAAAGTCAGAATGAACTGTATATATATGGTCTTTTTTGGTATTTAATTTTTCACGGACAAAATACTCTTTTTCATTTTGTATGATACAAATATCTATACAATTTTGCTATGTTTAATCCAGCCGGATCTGACTGGTTTCTTTTGATTGGAGTAAACCTGCTGCGTGGATTAGTTTTATCTCTCATTTTTCTTTAATAATCTGAATTACGATTGTCGAGCTGTAAGACTTTTTTAGTTTCTTGGTTTTTACTAGAACCACTATCTCTTATTTATAGCCCCGCCGGTGGTGAAAAACTCTAAGAACCCATAGGCGTATGCAGGGGGTGGGCTGCCGGGCTGCAGCCTCCCATAAAGGCTAGTTTAAGTATGTTTTTACGACTCTATTTTATATATTACTTTCTACGTATTATTTTTTACTTACTTATTATCTATGTAATTAACAAAACATAATTCGACACCAAGACTGCTTGAATCTGAACCTTTGCGAATCGTTTGCGACAAATAACCAAAGAAGTCGCGAGAAAAACCTCGCGAATACACAAGTGAAGCCGTTGAATTACTTAAATTCTGTAATTCTGCTGCGTATTTTTGACATCGCCAAGCTAACATAACTAACCTTACAATATTTAAAACCGATTGCCCTGGAAGTTTACGGTTTTTTATTGCATTTTTTCTGCGCTGGGCGTTTTCTAATTAGTAGTTTGTTTTGAAGAAAATTAGAGATTTAACTTACAGGTAAGTTTATTTTGTTATTGAGTTATTAATTTACGAATGATTAAAAGTTCGGAAATATCATAAAACCTTGAACTATATTAATAATGGTTTTCCTTTTAGAGGAAATATTGGCTAATCTGAGTTAATTTAGCTTATACTTTTTTGGCTAAATTAGATTAGCTAAGATTTCGCATAAAAAAAAGCCACTGTGCCGATGACGGTTTTATCATAAGAGCAAATGGGCAATGCTCCTCCAAAAAATACACATTATAAATTAACAAAACAATTGCCAAAGGTATATTTTAAATGAAACAAGATTCGCTTAAACATTATACCTTATTTTGTAATACTTTCGTGCGATATGTATCTATTACTTTTCAACCCCGGTATACTGAGAGGTCTGCAAAACCGAGCAATATCCGAAAATTAGATAGCGATCGCCATAACGCAGTAAAGTTAAATCTTAACAAGCCAGCGGGAGAGAAAAAGAATATGCTGTGGGCGATATACCTATGTGGGAGCGAGATAAATCGAGAGCCTGTGCAATACCCATGGGCCAATCAAAGCCTACCGCATCGTATTCCTTGGCAAACACGTGTAGTGGCGATGGCCTCACCCAGCACTTTATTTTTAATATACAATTTTGTATACACAATAGGGTGGGCTGATTTTGGTATATTTAGAAAATTGAATTTGCAATTTAAAAAAAGTTGCAAAATTGAAAAACAAATTTTTTTTTATAAGACAAAAACTTATATTTTTATGTTTTGAACTGCTACAATGACAGCTAATTTTCAAATTTTTTATTTTCAAAATGGTAAATTTTGCACGTGCGGAATTTCTTTAGGATACAAAATAAACATTTTTTGTTAAATAACATATTCTAAATTCCTATTATTTCAACTGCCACAAATATTTTGTTTTAATATCTTCATGTTTTAAACTGCCACATCACCAATATCTAACAATATATTAATTTGTCACATTCATGAAAAAACTAGGAATTTTACTAGACACAGTTGTTCGCTGACAGTGGTACGTGCCTCGCGCTGAGCTTGTAGCTTGTAATAATACATAGTGGTTAAAATTATTTACGTAATATGTCGCGCAAAACACGAAGTGAATTAGATTGTCCTATATTTGGAACTCCCAAATGTATTAGTGAAAATGTTTTGCCAACATATAAAGATATGAATAGATATTATAACTGGGTGGCATATGAACTTAAGCCTGCATCAGTAAATCCACAGCAAACCGCCATGGAAGCAACTAAAGTTGTTGCGATAAAAGCTGCAGAGATTTGGGCCAAAGCTTCGATCCTTACTATACTTCCATGTACTATTATTAAACGCATAACAAATTATCGTCTTAAAATAAGAAATTTATTAAAACCTTACAAACAACGAAATAAGATTGCAAGCTATCAAAAGCAGTTGCAGGATTTTTTAACAAAATCTAAAGTTCTATTTGATGTAGCTGCATGTAAATGTCCTGATTTAAATTCGAGTGTCTGCGACAAAGTAAATAAAGTCTTACCAGCGGAACGTTCGTTCTTTTTTAGTAGATCAAAGAACTGTACGACATATGATGATCAGTTCCGCGGATGTAAAAACCACCAAAATAAATCAGAAGCGCGCTGAAAGAAATGAATTGAAAACAAGAAGCGAATTAGATGAAAAAACTAGCTTACAAATAAAAAGAGTTTAGATACAAAGAAATTAGAGAATAAAGCACCCAGTACTTCTGGATTATCTGAACAAATTTCAATCATGCCTCAAGAAAGTCCACAAATTCCCCATAATTCATTACAGCTACCTGTGCGAGAACACTTGATCGTTATGGTATATCTGATAGAGCTGGTGCTGCAGTAGCAGTGGCTTGTTTTTCGATGGACGGAAAGACGAAACGCTTAAGATGGAAGACGGTCGTCGACGAAAAATTCGAGAAGAGCGCATTACGCTTATAAAAATGCCAGAGTGAGCATACTTGTCGCATGTTTGTCAACAATCAGGAACTTCATCAAACATCGTTAAATGTTTTCTTAGGTACTTCGATGAATCCCACATTGGAACGCACTTGCTACAAGTCATAAGATGCGACGGAACAAATGCCAATGTTATAATACTCGTGCATAATCGTAAAATTGGAAAAACATTAACAGAGACCGTTGCAGTGGTTTGTGTGTCAACTTCATATGAATGAATTGCCATTGAGACATCTTATAAATCATCTTGATGGCAACACAACTAGACCTAAAGGCTTCTGTGGGCCTATTGGACAAGCACTGAAGGGGTGTGAGAATCTTCCTATAGGTAAAGTCAATTTATTTTTCTTTTAATATCCATTCTGTTTTATTTTTTTTTACAGTTAATTTCAACAAAATTGGATCAAATGTTCCGGTAATGAATGATTTTGTCAAGAATGATCTAAGCACAGAGCAAAAATACCTTTTTGATATATTATGTCATGCAATTTCAAGAGGGGCGGTGGATGAAAAATTATCTAAACCCTAAGCCCTGGAAAAATTGTCCATTCCCGATGGCTAACAACCGCTAATTGCATACTGCAGGTATACTTCTCTACCACTGAACCATCAGAAAACTTAGTTATCTTGGTAACTTTTACTTTAAAGGTGTATAGTCCTATGTGGTTTATTATAAAATCAAATCCTTCATGCATACAAGGCGCCTTTAATGTCTGGAAAATGATAAAGCTCTCAAGATATTTACCAAAAAACTTAAAGGATGTGCTAGGGGACAACAGAGAGCATATTCGGGAACTTGCTGTGCGTCGAATTTTTAAAGCTCGGAGCACTAACATGCAGCAACCACTACGACAATGAACTTTCAAATTTGCTGAATATGGACGCCTCAAGCTACATAGACTTAATTGATTGGAGTACCTTTGCCATTACTGAACCGCAGTTAACAATGGGGTTACTCAAAAAAGATTTGAATGAAATCGTAAAAACTCCAGACACATCAATGCTGCTCTCTGAAATAAAATTTTATTTATGTCACACGCAAATGGTGGAACGAGCGCACATAGGGGCCAATAAGGTCAAAACCTGGCAAAAATGAAGAATACGCAAAGCTTCACATTGATATATTGATATGTAAAAATCATTAAAAGAATATACGGGCTACCCGACATCAATTTTTATTAATCCGAAAAACGACATGGTAGGCCATGGCAAGCTGTCAAATATTATCCCTGGAAACGGTAGATTTATTATTGACACAAGCAATTTTTGTAATAGTTGGTATTTTTTATGTATATTTATTAGCATTGAAGTGTTTTCAATTACTTAGTGATATGAATTCATTACCAAGAGGTAAGTTTCTCGTTTTTAGGTAAAGGGCACTATTTAATTGTAGTTGAGTTAGTTAAAATCACATACTTAAAATGGCTGCCAAATTTATTGTTTTTCATAATTTTTTATTTAAATGTGTAAAGTTTTAGTATCCATAGGTTGCAGTCCGAGCATTTTTTGTATCATTATTATATACATAAAAGAGTAGTATTTAAACTAGTAGAGAAAAATCTTGCGCAAATTTGCGCCTTTTTGAATTACACGCTGAAAACTACACCAAGTTATAAGAAATCTACTTAATAAAGGATACCACACTAAACGTTAAAATAATATATACTATGTCTGTCAAATTTTCATTGCTTTTTTATATATTCAACTTTTAGTTATAAACTTGTGCAAGTTTAAATAAAGTCTTGCATTATGTAATTTTCGATATACCTTACAGGGTGTTAAATTAAAAATAACGTTTTTCATGATTATTTTAAACAGCCTTTGGCAGATTTTGTCTAAGTTCTGCATTGTTATTACAGTGATAAGCGGCTAAATTAGCATTAACTGGACTTAATATTATTACATAAGTCCAGTGGCGTCCCAGAGGGCAGCCTACTGAATTGAATATTATTGACAACAAATGTACGTCACAGACTTTTTATGTAACATATATATTTTTTTCAAATTGAGCAACTAAAAATACAACTTTTCATCCCCAAATAATTTTTATATGGTTGCTTAAAAAATACATTATATAAAATAGATTTCTTTACAATAAATTTCCGACAGCCATATTTTTTCCTGTTTATTTAAATGCAGTTTTGAAATAGAGATCTTCTGTTTCTTTTAGGGTCTGGTAATACTGACATTTTCTTAACTAGAAAATTTTTATTTGAGAAGATGAATGAGTCTGGTTTTGATAAATTAGAAGATAAAGTATTATTTCTAAAAAAATACTTGCGAACCCGAACTAAATGTCCTAAAGTCAAGGAGGCCGATTTACGCACTAAAATGTCGCATTTTATTTCTGATTTGTAGATGACGTAGTTCTCAAAGACAAAAGCAAAGATTTTTGGATAAAAACGTTGATTGGCTAGAATCATCCATCAGTTTTCCGAATTATGAAGTCTGCGATTCTTCTCAAAAAAAGGAAGACCTAACATTAAATTTCAAGACGCTTCAGAGAGGACTAAGAGACAAAAAACAGAACATTTGAGGTCTTTAAATTCTACAGAAGAATTATGTTATGCAGCACAAATGAGTTTACGGTCTTCGGGGGCAAGTCATGCATCTAAATTACTTAAAGAAGTAACATCATCACCCAAACGTGCGGTTTGCTACACAACAGCTTATAAAAAAATGAATAATTTTAAGAATATTGTCCAGCTTTCTCCCGAGGAAGCTTTATCTACATTTGTAGATACTCAACTTACAAGGCAGCAGTATAATATAATACGGAGCAAAGACAAGCAACGTTTTCCTTCTTACAAAATAATACAAAATGCTAAAAAACTTTGTTATCCTGACACAGAATTTATATCAATAAGTGACTTAACAGCCGAAATTAAACTTCAAGCACTGCTTGACCATACAGCATCTCGCCTAATGCAAGCGCAAAACATAGTTTTTAAAAATGAAAAAAAAAATAAGTGAACGGAATTAGCTAAAAAGGAACGCGATCATATTGAAGTTCAAATTCGTAACTTGGTACCGACAGTATGTGAAATCAATGGTTGCCTAATTAAAATAAAACATAAACTTTTGTTTACAATGGTTGACGGCAAAATCTGCAATTCATTGACAGATACGGCTTCAACCATGAGATGCTATCTGTGTGGCTTAACGTCAACGAACTTTAATAACATCCAAAAGTGTATGGAAACCACGGTGCTAGTAGACGAATCCAGATTACAATTTGGCATTTCAACTCTTCATGCATGGATTCGATTCATGGAAAGTCTACTAAAAGTAGCCTATAAATTACCGTTGAAAAAATGGCAAGCTCGGGGAAAAGACAAAAAAATTGTTGAATCCACTAAAAACAAAATATGTAGAGAATTTAGGGCTAAACTAGGACTAATCATTGATAAACCCAAACCAGGGTTTGGGAATAGCAATGACGGGAACAGATGAATCGGCTAAAATAACAGGTTTAGATATTCATATTTTAAAGAGATTTGGCACAATTTTAAATACAATTTCTAGTGGGTTTGATATAAATATACTTAAATTTAAGGATTATGCTTTGGAAACAGCAAATTTGTTTGTGGAAAAGTACCCATGGTACTGTATGCCCCCTACTGTTCACAAAGTATTAATTCATGGGCCAATTATTATTGAAAAAGCGGTGTTGCCCATAGGGCAGTTGAGCGAAGAAACTCAGGAAGCTAATAACAAAATGTTTAAAAGATATAGAGAGGGTTTTTCACGTAGAATTTCTCGTGAAAAATCAAATGAAGATATTTTACATCGTCTTTTAATTTCATCGGATCCTCTGATAAGTAGTATGCATCAACCGTTAAAACGCAAATCCCTTTTTGATCCAGATGTGTTAAATTTACTAGAGTGTCCTGACTTCAATTTTTCATCTGAGGATATGATCCATAATGATGAAGGGAGCGATGAAGAATCTTCAGATAACGATGAAGATTGATTAATAGTATCATATTTAACAAGCGTACAATGAATTGCTCTTTCAGTGCTATTTTGGTCTTACCAAATCTGAAATGAGGTGTGAATTTTACAGATTTTACACACACGCATATTTAAAAATCATAAAATACACATCTCTTCTCAGAATGTACGCAAGTTAAATATTTAATTTATAGCTAAGGTTACACGTATCAAGTAGTTAAAGCAGGTTACTAAATCAAGTAACTAAATTTAGTTGCTTGTATGGTGTGAACAGCAGCGCAAGTACTAAATCGTACCAAATCAAGCAGTTTACACCATACAAGTAACTAAATTTAGTTACTTGATTTAGTAACCTGCTTTAGTTACTTGATACGTTTAACTCCAGCTTTATCTTCATCAACAAAATAAAATTATATCATTTGGCCCATGATATTTTGTGATTTTGAAGTTTTTTTAGTGGATTCAACATTTTTTCTTTTTTTTTACTTGTAGTAATACAGGGTGTTTCAGAATAACATGCTAATAATAAAGGGGGTGATTCTTGGGCTCATTTTAAGAAAAAAAGTTCATATGAACGTATGTCCTAAACGCCTTAACTTTTTAGATACAGGGTGTCAAAGTTTTAAAAAATAAATACTTTTTTTACAATAACTTTGTCACTACTGTAGATATCTGTATGAAATTTGGGTCATATATTTTAGGCATTAATACGTATTTTTTGATGCATCAAGAATTCAATTATTCTGACCAGTGCCGTTCATGCGGGTTTTGCTTTGCATATTTTTTGTATAACTGTAAGTTTTATATCTTAATATACTAATGGTATTATACCCTGTATTTAAAAATTGGTAGGGACTTTTTGCTATAAAATACATTTGTAATATTGAAACCTAAACATTGTTTCTACCTCATTTATCTCCTGCCACCAAGAGCTACCCTCCTAATATAGGAAGGGGGTTTCCGGTCATATGTCATGTGATACCACATTTTAAAGGCCTTTCGACCTGATATTATAGTCTTTGCTGTGATTCTGTTTAATATGACAATTTGCTAGATTTAAGCTAATAAAATAACTAAGTATCCACACTATCATATTAAAGGGGATGACAGTAAAAACTTCACAGTCATAATATAAGTGAAATGACCTTTAAAATGAGATACCGCACGACCGACCTCGATCTTCTATCAATTAAGGAGTTTTAAGGGGTTGGATCCTAGGGGCAGAGGGTTAAAGGTAGAGAAGCATCTTTGGCTTTAAAAGTTGTCCTTGATATATTTTTTACAAATTTGGGCGATCATTTTTAAATTTAAATTTTGAGAAATCCAATATCCAATGTATACGTTTTAGAATGAACACCCTGTATATTTAAATCCAATTTTATTATATCTAAGAGTCAAATTACCATCTAATATAGATATTTAACTAACCTAAAATACAAAACCAGCATTAAATATTTTTTGCCAACTTTTTACATCATTGGCCCCTATGTGGAGCGGTTAAAATTGTGACGGAAGCATCAGCTAGTTTCTGGTAGTCATAACAGAGATGGTCTAATACGGGCAAAATTGAAGTGACGTGAAATTATGCCTTCTTTCGAATCAAAGCAAAATTTTAAATTAGAATAATATTGTTATAAAGTATTTAAAGATTGTTTAATACAATATTTTTAAGTTATGTTGGTATTTAATATGCATTATTACGTTACATACTAAAATATTTGTGATTTGTATTCAGTTATATTTATTACTTCGTTCTTAAATAAAATGATTTTGTATTTCATCATTTTTTGTTACTCAAATTTTGAAAAAGTCGCTGTAGCAGTTTAAATTGCAAAAATGGAGAAAAAAGTGGTTAAGAAAATTTGTTTCTTTTTAAGTTAAGTAACATTTAATAATATGCAGATTTTGAAAATAAAAAACTTTTAAAATGAAATCTTTACTGCCATTGTGGCAGTTCAAAAAATAAAATTATATATTTTTGTTTAATAAAATAGTTTTCTTTTCTCATTTTGCAACTTTTTTAAAAATGCAGACATAAAAATTCAAAAATTTTTAATTACCCTATACAAATCGGCCCACCCTAATACACAAAGTTTTTTATAGCAGTTGCCATCACGACTCATGCATGTTGCAAGGCCAAGATTTTGTGCAGTTCAAAATAGTCACAATAAAAAACTGATTTAGCTACCGACGACGCTCTCGGAAAATCGGTCTTTGAATGCTGTAAAACCAGGCAATGTAGCTTTATTGTAAACGTGACTTGTGGGAAATTGAACCATAAATCGCGTGCTATTAGAGATTTTTTGGGAAAAAGTAACAATGATCGACGAAATAAGATTAACATGTTGTGCAGAAAATCAAAGAACAAGCCGAAATCAATCAACTAAATGAATTAATTTAAGAACTTAAAAAGAAAGTAAACTGAAATCTTTTACTTTAAAAGCATTAGTCTCTGCAACAAGTAAAACAACATATTGAAAGGAAACAAAAGACATTTTGAAGAAAAATCAAGCGAGCTGGTATCTTAGCAATAAGAAAAGAATTATCTCCAAACAAATTTCAGGCAAGCAGTAATATTGAAAAGTTACAAACTGAAATCTTTTACTTTAAAAGCATTAGTCTCTGCAACAACAGATAAAAACAACATATTGAAAGAAAATAATTGGACATATTTAAATCATTAGAAGTAAGAAATCAAAATAACCAAGAATATAAGGACAAAAATAGCAGACAACAAATTAACGGCGTAGATAGTATGGACATCAAACTGGTACAATTGAACAGCATACTGACCCTCAAAACAGCTATAATGTAACTCTAACAAATGATAAAAAACAACTCACCCAATCGAACATATCGGATAAAGAAAATTTAAATCCAACAGTCTCGAGGAGGAACAATTGATTATTGTTCACATATTTATTAATATTACGTTGCATCTAGACTTTTTAAATTAACCTTAACTCTTGTTTAAAATATATCAATTTTGCAACACTGGTGATTTAGCCGACTGTATATTTGGAAAAACCCAAGTACGCTTTTTATATTTATTCATACCTTTTATATCACGGCACAAAAGTCATATCCTTTTATAATCGCCCATTCGGCACGATCCAAATGGAAGAAATCCTTTGTACTGTGATTATTTTGTACTGCGCAAAATCTCCGCGTGGAGAGTGTTCCAAGGTTGTACTCAGCCAGCGAAGGCCTTGCAACATGCATGAGTCGTGATGGCAACTGCTATAAAAACTTTGTGTATACAAGATTTTATACTAAAAATCAAGTGCTGGGTTTCCATATTGTCTATGAAATCAGGCCGTCATGGGACTCCAAGTAAAAGTAAGCTAAAAACGGTCTTGACTAAGAAGAAGTTAGGAGGCAGCCTCTGACAAGGCCGTAGCTAGCTCTGGCTATGCAAAATCTCCGCGTGGAGAGTGTTCCAAGGTTGTACTCAGCCAGCGAAGGCCTTGCAACATGCTGATTCTGAAATTGATTCTGAAATTAACAACACATGTTTCATGTAGCAAATTTAAGAAAACTTATTGTCTTCTGAGATATCAATGGTCCACGGTGAAATATATTTTAATGATGCAATGCAATGTAAAATGAGAATCGATAAGTAAACAATATTATACTGAAAACAAGGTTATCATGACTTTGAATAGGTTCAACCCCCATGATTTCTTCATTTAACTCCTCCATTTTCTTAAGTAGCCCTTTTTATATAATCTTGAGACAAGGAAAAAAATCTTTATCCAATGAAATATAAACTAATAGCTGATAACCTATTCCTTTCCGGAAGATAATATTTCGTTGGATAAACTTTTTACACATGTTTTGAAAAGTTCAACAGCCTACTCTCAATAGCATGAGTTACTTAAATGAAAAGAAGTGGGACTTGCCTGCAACGATTATTGCTTCGTACATTAATGCCACCCTAATTTCAGCAAATTCTTGAACCTTACATAAGATAAATTATCATACTCTTAATTCAAGAGATCAGAGTTTTCGTTTCGCTATACCTGTGACGATACTGCAGTAACCTCCAGTTTGAACAACGCCGTGAAAGATATAGTTTAAATCTACTACATTAAATGTAGAGTACATGGCTTCTACTTTTGACCTAACTAATTAACTAATGAAAATAACATTTGTATTTTATTATTTATAAAGTTAGTTTTAAAGAGTTTATTAAAATTAAATAGTAATCCTTGTTATTCAGTACCGTTTTCCGATGTTTTAAACAAGAATGGATAAAAAGGGTCTTCATTTGCACTAATTTGAAGATAACACACCAGTCGCGATTACATACTAATTAAACTCACTATATTGTGACGTCAAATAAAGTTGGCGAGGGGATGAGCAACATTATAGGCGCTCGAAGTGCTGCTCTCTCTTTATCCAAGTTTTGAACTATATAACTCTTAATTTAAAATTCTCATTCATTGATAAAATGCATGTCTTTACCTTCAGTTTCCTGGTATTCCTAATCCTATATTATTAATATTCAGTCAAAAATCTTACAGATTTTGATCTAGTATTGTTTCATAAAATGAATGTTCTTCTGCTATAAAATTTGAAGTTTGTTTTAGTTAATTTTACCTTTAAGTGCCTATGTATATCTCTAAGTCCAACACGAATGATATGCTTGTCCTTTGGGATGTGAGCGGCATGTAAAATTTCATGAGCTGAATCTCCTTGAAGACCTTCAGTTAGAGCTGCTAGAACGCAAAAAGCTCCATATGGTGAAATCGCTATATTGTTTTCATTATGCTCATTATGAATCTAAAATCAAATTACATTATAATAATTAAACTCTAAACATTTTAAAACAATGCTTTGATGTTGCTATTGTTACTTTATAGACAGCAAACACGACATCTTAATTTTCAAAATCGGTACCTAAAAGGGGATGTAATGTAATGAGACTTTTGTATTGGAATGAGAAGACCTGTTAGGTGGTTAGAGCAGGAAAAACTCTTGTTTTATAATTTAACAACATAATTATTTAAAAAAATTAAAATGTTAATAGAGGTAATGGAATTAAAAAAATACTTAGCGGTTATATTCATGGGATGTCGGTATTTTGTATATGCATAATTTTGTATGTGTAATACTCAAGCAAATTAATTTGTCGCTTATCATTAATGCTTTCGCTTCTTGATTCTAATTAAAATATTTGCTTTTTTTTCAGATTTATTACAAAATTATCTTACACGGAACTTATTTTCTTTGTTTCATCAAAAGTAAATTAAAACCATGTGTGTTTCTATTACAATTAATAACATCTCGTACATAATCCTTAATTACAATCTCAGTAATTGAATAATTTAATGGGATAAATTTATCGCTAATGTTCATTAAACAATAGTTTAATGATCTAATAAGATTTTAATAATGAAAATTTTAATATGTTCTTGTATTTAACTAATCCGGTGCTGAATAAATGCGCTTCGGGTTTAGAAAATTAGATCAGTTCGAACAGTGCCTGGAGGGCAGTAGTGTTAAAAATTAGAAGAATTACATATGAATGAACACAAAATAGATTTATCTTAAGAAAATTAATGGTTTCTTAATTTGTGGGATTCAATGGAGCGAACAACACACTATAAATTATCGATGTAAAAAGCTTTGCTTTGTGTGTCACATGGCGCATCCTATTGTATACTTTTACTGAATTTAATGACGATATACTCAGGTATGAGTGTCGGCCAGAACCTATCAACTAACCGAGATATAGGATAGTTGTTTTTTGGAATACATAGGTTTGGCGTGACAAGATATTGGGAGTTGGTCAGCTCCAGTCGCAACCTCGTCGACTGAATAGGGCGACCAGAAGTTAATTCTCTGGCCAAGCAAGACATTATTATTACTGATATATATATATATATATATTATTATTATTTTATTAGTATTACAAATTGGTTTCATTTGCATATGTAAGACTTATTATTATTTTTATTTCTATTACTTGAAGTATAGTTAGATTTTCCGTCGTAGCACTCCTGCGGCACCGATTTACAAAGGCAAAAAAGAAAAATATGACCACTTCTTGCGGCTGTTCAGTCAGCGATCGGCAGGAAAATTATTTTGCCCCAAACAGGACCACTATTTGAATGCGATACTCTGAGTACATTTTGCGAAGTTCGCCAATCAGTTTTATATACTTGGAATGCTTATCCCGTTCCTTGGCCACAATGTTGGTTTCTTCTGAGGTTGAAAATTCGATAACAAACATCTTTTTTTTTCTCTCTATACTGAGCAGACCACGAAGACCAAAGCATAAATACTAGGTACCGTGGTTATTTTAAATGAAGAGAGGAAGAGTATATTCATGCGGGATTTAACGACTTTCAGATTAGGTGAAGAGGGAAATGCCTTTGCTGATAACATATTCTATAAACGGGCCACTCGGGGAATAAAGGAGCGAACAAAGTGGGAAGTCCTTGGTCTTTGCAGTTGGACGGCAACAATAGATGCATATAAGTCGATGCTCGTGTCTCCCTGACAGGAATGACTAATAAACGCATAAATAATGAATGATAAAAAATCCATGGTAGTATTTCAAAAAAACAGGGAAAGAACGCCCACAATTAGACGATTCTCTAAAGAGGCAAGCTTCCTTGTGATTTTTTAATCAACAATTAGACAACTAGTTTTTCTTTGGGCAGAATCAAGGATATTAATAATTGAAGAACAAGGTGCTCCACATAGATTAAGAGCAGAGTTGCCGAGAGCGCGAGTTAGGTCTATTTGTTTGCGTAATTCACTTCGGAGGTACGAGACTGATACATACTGGCAATACTAGCGGTGAAATTGTTCCGAGCTACGCGGAAATCTCTCGATGGATTCCTTTAGGGGATATTTTATTTAACATTGAATCGATCATCTATACGGAGTATTATCTGTTTTTGCCATTACTTAAAGTTGGGTCTGATTTGTAAAGCATGGAGGGTATACAAGTCGGCAGAAGAAAAGTATTTTCGGACTCGAAAAATGAAAAATTCCTTAGCGGCTGCCGTGACAATTAACGTGATGTGATCATGCCAGCTAAGAAACTGCTGAAAGGTGATATCGTCCAGGTTAAAGGAACATTTGACTTCAATAATTAGATTTTTCATTTTACGATTTTATGGAGGTCATCGGTTAAAAATAAAGTCATTACCCTACTTAAGTCTTGGAAACTGGTTTGGGAAATTGTATGTTGGAGAGGAGTGTAATAACATAGGATTGCTGGTATAAGAAAGCAGATCAGTGATGTGCAGGAGAAATAGGGTAGGTGCCAACACTGAACCCTGCGAAACGCTTGCATTGGTTTAGTTATTGCCTGTTACACATAAGTTTATACATTTCAAGATATTTAAAAGATCGTACTGATATACTTCTCGATTGCCTTACTTATGTTTGGGAGTAGGATTATGGATCTTTAGTTAGAGGGAAGAGTTTTGGGTCCCTGTTTAGAAACAGGGTATACACAAACAGATTTTCAGATTTTGGCAAAATGCCCTTGTTATAAACACTTGGAATAAAGAGGTCAGCTCAGAGACACACATTGTTAGGACTGTGGCCGAAACACCATGGCTAGGGGACTTTTTGGTATTAAGTGTGTTGAGAATATATCGAACCTTTTTAACCCTTAAAGTTACTTAGCGCATATTGTACCGGTAATGATGGGAGGGGGAAATGGGAAGGAGGGATTAAAGTAGAATTTGCGGTGAATTGTTCTACAAAAAGCTCAGCTTTTGCTTACACGTGAAGACGGTTTCATTACCAGATTTCAAGTAAGGGGTGAATAGGAGGCTTTGCAAAAGTTCTGATTAATGTTTTTAGCACGCGACCATAAGTATTACCTACCATTTTGGCAAGAAATAACTTTGCCTTATATGTGTGTTGGAGGCGTTTTTGGGGTTGAAAATTGTGCGATTATAATAATTTCATGCCTCGTTTTGATTAGCTTGTCCATTTTCTGGAGTAGGGTTCTTAAGAAAATTGTTATGAGTTATACGGATTTTCTTTAGTCGAGGGATTTTGAACACCAATATTTATTTCAGTTTTAATAGAGTGTGGTATAAAGATTTCTATACCTTATTGGATTACATTAGAGCTAGCTTTTTTAGCTATTAGGAAAGTTAAAGTCTCCATAAATAATAATTTTAGAGAAAGGGAATTAAAAATTAGGAAATACATCTTTGCAGAAAGAAAGTCGCAGGGCTCGTTGAAGGAATTGTCTGATGGAGAGCGGTAGATGCAACAAATACATTTAATAAAAGTTCTAAGAACTAGTTTAAGCCACGTGATATCGGATCTATTCGATTCAAGATTGGGAAGCCTTGTACAGAACAGATTACTACGAACGTAGGCGTTTGCTTACGTGTCTTCTTCTTTGCATTTCAGCTAGGAGTTTTTTAAGGTAAGTACGCTGCATACTAGTCTGATCATATTTAATGTATTTACCACTGAGTTTAGGGAGTTTATTTTTGTTTTGAAGCACTTTGCGAGCCTCCTCTTTGGAGCCAAAAATAACGTTTATAGGCCTCTGCTTCTGTGGGTTATATGGACCTACTCGGATGATGTGTAGTGGTTTTATTAAGGTGTCTTCACAAGCAGAGTTTAGTATGTCCTTAACAATTTGCTCATCGTGCTCCTTACGTTCCTCTATTTTAGCCGATTTAGCTTCTTCAGCTCCAAAGATCAGTGCATTAGATGCTCTGGACTCTCTTTCTTTCATTTCTATTGGTGTAGGTTCAACATTGCTTGGTTGGTTTGGAGTTACTGTGACTGAAGGATTATCGGCCTTTTGGATTTTGTCATTTATTTCATCAGTGTTGGATTTGATATTTTTTGCTTCTTTATTTAGATTAGAAACGACATCTGCATAGCTTAAGGCTTCAGAAGAAGCATTCTTCAATTGTTCAATGTCCTTTTGCATTTGGGCCATTTCTACTTTTATCCCATCAAAAGCAAAATTTGACACATTTAGGGAACTTTCTTTCAGTTCTTTAATATCAGCCTCAATTTTGGGTATTTTTGCCTCCAATGTTGAAAGTGATTTCATGGCATCCCGGATGACCTCCATACATGCTGAGCAGAAGAGACTTATCACTCTGGACTGTGTGAAAAGTGCCCTTATTTCGACTGACGAGATTTTCAAGCATGTTTCGCAATATATTGTCTTACACATGTCGCATGGCCCACCAAATAGGTCCTTTATTTCTTTACTTTTTGTTGTATCTATAAGTTTACAGTCAGCATCGCATTTTGAACACTTTGACATTATCAAAAAAATAGAGTCCAATGGTAGGAAAAACAAAGATCTTACGAGAGAACAGCTAGAATTCACTCACTCAGGAAGGGGCTCGCCACTACCTACTCAATTCGACAGTGACTCACCACCCCCAAATGGGCTGGCAAATTAACTGATTAGCCCAGGCGGCAAACGCCACTACAGAAAATGTCTCCCGATTCAAGCCAAACAACTAACAAGAAGAGAATCACACAATAACCCCACTTCCTTCTGTCAGCGGTCTGTTTACAAAAGGCGTCACTATTTTTGATTTTAATATTGTTTATATATATTTCATCACTTTGCCTTTACTCAAACACAAAATACAGCTCACAAGGATCACTTCACACAACTGTTGCCTATTTTAAGCAGTTAAATTACTCTTTAAACGACGACTTTAAAAACAAAAACAAGCACTATTCATAAAAGGTATAAAAATCATGGTAAAACCATCCCAGGGTAATAGCTGTATACATAAAAAAATACATAGAGTCGAATTGATAACCTCGTCCTTTTTTTAAATCGGTTAAAAATAAATTGACTAACTTGCAAAAATCGCATTTTAAAGCTTTTTTTTAGTAAAAATTTAGAAAGAAACCCTCTAAAATGTACTAATTAAATTACAGAAAATTGTATTATATTGTATTTAGAATTTAATGAATTGATGAAAAAAAAAAGAAAGACTTCAACTATTCATTATTGATTGAGATTCATGTTTATTTTGCCAAAATGTTTATATACAAAAAAAATACCAAACAATTTTATTTTACTTTTATGTATTAAATATAGTATAATAGTCAGATAAAACTAAATATTTTGAAGCAAAATGCATATTTAGAAACTTTTTACTACTAAAGGCATCCATTTTAATTTGCAAAGTGCAACTAAAAATCCCGAAAACCGGAAATTACATTTGTAATACCAAATTTCAAGAAAATATATTGAAACATTTCAAATTTAACGCTAACATTCTTAGGTAGAAAATAATTCAAATTACTTACTTACTTGTAATTACGCTACTGAAAATAGATAATATTTTTAATAGACGATGTGTCCAGGGTTAAATAAATTACTTTGTATTGTATTCCCTATAGAAGGGATCTATCGAGATATTTTCTGGTAGCACAACGGTGTCGACACTACTGGCACCGCGTAACAAACAAAAGAACATCAATTGATAAATCAATCTAGGGTTCTAATTAAAAATTTTTAATTAAGAAATTCGTCTATAGAATAAAATACTTTGTCCAGTAAAAATTGTTTCATATTTTGTTTCAAATTTTTTTATTCTTTACCTACCTGTGTTATTTTATTAAAACATTTTACTCCCAGGTAAGTTAGAGAATTTTAAGATACAGTTAGAGTCAGGTTGACGGAGATTATCACAGGAGCGTGTTTTGTATCAGTGCACCTCACAGATTTTTGTAAAAGAGAATAATTAGTCTTAATATAGGTTATCAATTGAAAAATATATCAAGAGGGTAAACTTAATATTTGATGTTTCAAAAATAACTGCCTGCATGAGTGCCCTGACCCAGCACTCTCTATGCTCCTCAATATTTTCTTCTGACAGGCAAAGGTTTTACAAAAGTGGGTTCAGGAACCCCAGATTAACAGACCATACTGCAAGTGTGAATGAACTGCACCAAAATATTTTCAGTATGTCGTTAGAAACAATACCTTTAATATTTCTTATTATATAGCATGCTGTACTTAATTTCTTGCATAGAACGTTAACGTGAGATCCAAATGTTAATTTGGAGTCGATATATAATCCTAAAAACTTAAAGTATCAGAACTTTTGACTGATTTTCTTAAGTCCGTTTAATTGGCAATATGTTTGAAATTCTTTTGAAACCAATGATGAGCAATTGATTCAATGCCTCGTTATCTGACTAGTGTATTCGTATCAGCAGCATACAACACTGTGACACCTGCTATTGGGAAGCCTTTACGCATATCATTAATAAATATTACAGTCATCAATGGTCCAAGGATGGACCCTTGAGGTACCCCAACCCTATTCATTATTTTCTTTGATTTAACAGCGTTGATCACATACACCTGATAACGATTTTCAGGTATGATCTCGCCCAATCATCTCCCACGAATACCAATAGAACATAATTTTCGAAAAAGGAGATCATAATCAATAGTGTCAAACTTCCTATTCAAGTCATAAAATAATCCTAATATATTATTCTTGGTGTTCAGCGAATCATAAAAAAATTCAACCAGTCATCAGTAGCTATTATTGTTGATTTCCGTAGCCTAAAACCGTTTTGAAGATTATTTAGTAAATTAAACTTTTACAATAACTTTATCAGTTTTACAGTGTAAGCCGCCAAAAACACCTTCCCGACCTGACTCTGTCTGCAAATTGGCCTATAGCTTGATATTTCAGTCAAGCGCAGATTCCTTATTCTTAAAGATTGGGACACATTTCGAGACTTTAAGAGGTTCGGGAAATTCTCCATTTGTGAAAGCTTCATTTATGAAATAACTAAGTGGTTTTGATATTGGCCATATTTATTTGAACACAACTTAAAAATCTTTCCAGCTATTACGTCCAGAACGGCCGCAGGCTTGCTGGTCATTTTTAGCAATAGGTGCCCTTCTAATGGTCTATTTGAAGTATAATCGTTCTTTGCTAAAAGTGATTATTCGAAAATGTATTTAATTCTTAAACAGCGATTTAAGGTATATATTCTCCCCAGAATACCTTTTTTTTATTAATATGCCATTTACGAACAAAAGTTTCAAATATCACGCTTTTGTCTGCAAAACCACCATGGTGGGTCATAATTCGAATTTAGTTGACGCTTATGTGCTGTTAATCAAAAGCCTTCCAAGTTTTTTCCTACAATTAAATTTAGTGATTAAATCAACCGTCTTTCAAGTATAACGGCAAACACATATTTACATTAACAGCCAATTTGTCTCTTTTAGGCTAATATTCGTTTTTAGCACTTGCATGTTTGCAATACAATTTCACGCCACGAACAGAAAAATAGCGATATTTATTATTGACAACGTCGGATCTTCATGCCTAATTAATTTTGTTGCAACAATTTTTTTAATTTAGGTAATAGGTACCGTGTAATATGTCGGGTAGTCTATTGGGTTGAACATAGCTGTAGTTATTAAAAAATTAATTTAAATATTATTTTCCAGCTTGGCGACTTTTTCCTTTATTATAATGATCATACTAATCAGAAATGAATAATAACGCGTTTATTATTAACGATTGTTACTAACTTTGTTACTTTTTGTCGTAATAGTATCCCGTTATTATTATCGTTAATTAACGAAACCTTACTTTCATGTCGTCTCTATTAATCATTAATCATAATATAACTTTCGGTAGAGAAGAAAATTGTATTTTAAATAATATTCCAAGACCGATTATACTCTGAATAGACAATCCATCAGGTAGGTTCATAAATCTGTCGCATTAATCGCTCGTGTCCCTGTTTCGTCGTAATAACTAGCTCACAGCACAAGCGATATTTGGAACACGTAATGCGTGATATAATATAAACACAGCTCCGGACTGTTAACCCTGGCCGTGGAAATATCTCTACTTTATATTTTTCATTTATTGGAATGTCTATTAGGAGTATAATCGGTCTTTGATGACAATTTTGCTTATCATAAAAATGTGTCTATTGCATGTGATAATCACGTATTTCTAATACGACGTAAATAGTTTAAATTTTAAATATATGCGTAACTTTTGTAATTTATTGGTGGTACATACTGAAGCTTTTTTTTCACTTGACTTAATTTTTTAAAATATTATTTTTTATTTTAAACGCCATTTTGTTGACGAAAACAAAATAGAGGGGGGGGGGGCAAAAAATTATATAAAATTTATGGAGATTCCAAAATTGAATGTAAAATATTTTTAAATTGGGTTATTTATTTATGCATATTTATTTACTTTTTAATAAAAACAAAACTGTGAAAACCATTTTTCCAATTTCTATATCGCCTTTTCTAACAATAAATATACTTATTTTAAAATTAAGTCAACCGATAAAGTTGAAATTTGGTAGATAGATATGATATCAAAAAATAAACATACTATTTCTTTATCATTTGTCAAAATTTTGAGAAAAAAAATAGTATTTGTCATTTTTTTTTAAAAAGGTCAAACTTCACAGATAAAATTAATCACGTGACTAAATTCATTTTGCACTATATTTCAAGGCAACTCAAATCTTACTAAGGTCAGTTGTTAAAAAAACCCTATATGATGCGAACTTTACTGGTCACACTGTATTTATACTAATATAAGTAATTTATTTGACCTGAGTTCAAATATAATACTTATACTAAATATTCAGAGCAGAAATTGAATAGATAAGAATAATTTACAGAAATCTTTATGGAACTCATGGTTGTAAAAGGCCACAAGTCAAATTAGACTATTTTACAATGGTGATCTGTGATCTGAAATGCAGGATTTGTCAGTAGCCAAATAACCAAAAGTAAGTCCAAGAGGTGAACACGACCAAGATAAAATAGTTAATTTTTATAAAAAATAGTTTCAGCTGCCCTCCTCCTTCCTTGCCGAGATCATATTGTTAAGCAAATTTTAATAAAAAGAAATTAAAAAATTCTAATTTTCTACTTTAGACACATTAGGCAATGGCCTAGGGATCTTTATATATATATATATATATATATATATATATATATATATATATATATATGTATATATATATACATATACAATATTAAAAAAAGTAATTAGCATAATAAAATTATAATATTTAAAGAATGGTAATAAATTAAAATTAAAAATTAATCCTAAATAGTTTAAAAATTTAACTTCTTTTAATTTTCCTGAAGAAGTTAAAAATATTCTTTCTCTAGGTCCAAAATTCAGTCTACCACCTACTAAATATAACATTTCTATAAAACATATTTTGGCTGATGTTGAATCTTTTCTTAATGATATAAACAATAATGAAAGAAAAAATATAATTCTAGGACAAATTACTAATGTTATTACTAATTTCTTATAGTATTTTCCTACTCATTTTTTGGAAATAAGCCACTGATATAAAGCAACAAAAAAAAATTAGCTGAAGATATAGGAATAAAAAAAATCTGATAAAGGTCTGATTTCTGTACCATCATGTATAAAAATCAATGTCAAAACTTGTAGAATATATGGTTCAGGATCACACATATAATAAAAAATTGATAAAAGATCCAACCTCTACAATACAACAAAAACCAAATAAAATTATTACTCAGTTAAAAAATATAAAGGAAATTGAAAAAGATATTACCAACAAGTTAACAATTTAAAATTTTACGGCTTACGAAAAATTCATAAACCCACATTATCACTTAGACACGTAGATACTCCTACAGACAAACTTTCAGAATTTTGAACCGATATATTTACTACAGCATATAATTCTAGTAATCTATATTTTGTAGAAAATCTTTTAAATTTTCAGAAGAAGAATAATTTTCAATAGTTATAGGTATTATCATTAGTCTTGATGTCTCAATTTTTACAAATATTCAACTGGCTATTATAAACAATGAGAAAAATGGAATATAATTAACGATTTTTTTTATGATTCTGAAATTTATATATAATTAATATATAAGCAAAAATAACAAATTTTTGATACACCTATGGGATCAAATCCTTGCTCCAATCCCACTCAATATGTTATGGATGTTTAGAAACTTGTATTCACAAATTAAATTTTTATTTATCTTTTTTTCATGAAAATACGTAGATGACAAAATTTGCGCTTTACTCGAAGATAAAGAAAATTAAATTTTACAAACTTTTAATAATCATAATCCATACATAATACTCCCAGGTATTTACAGATCTTCACGTTTTAGGGTCCCTAGATGTCAAAAAATATGGTTTTGTCAATTGCGTCGGTCTGTTTGTACGCGGCATAGTTCAGAAACTTCTTATCCGATTGAGTTCAAATTAAATTTTGGTCAATTATCAAAGGTCATAAGGCGATGAAATGGTTACATTTTAGTATGGCGGAACAAAATGGCGGCTTAATAAACCATTAAAGAAATTAGCCTGGAAAACGACTTATTAGATTATAAGTATGGTGTATGAACTGGTAAAAGTTTGGTATGAATTGAAGTCAGCGGAAAGAAATGGCAACCAAATTTAATCTTTGTATCGTGAAAAAAAACCCTCCAAGATAACCTTCAAGTTTTAGCGTATCTAGATGCCGAAAACCAGATCTTCTCAATTCCGTCGGTCTGTCTGTCGGTCAAATTGTCTGTCAATTTGGGGGGTAGCTAAAAAATTACTTACCCCATTGACTTTAAACTTAAGTCAAAAATTAAAGTTCTTATGGGGATGGCCTCCTAACATTTTAGTCGAAATTCATTATGGCGGAACAAAATAGTGTGAATAATAATTTTTTTATTTCTTCAGTTGAAAAGTGCAATATACATTAATGTTACATGAATGATTTTGGCATGAATCCAAGATAGAGGAATAATAAAATAGTTAAAAAATCGACCTGAAAAAACTACTTACTAGATTAATTTCAAATTTGTGCAACCACTAAATATGATATAGAGATAAACTAGTAAAATTTTGATAGAAATTCAAAATGGCGGAATAAAATGGCAACTAAATATAATGTTTAAAAAACCAACGTAAATCAATTTTCTTATATAATTGACTTCAAATGTTTCACAAAAAATAAATTGGATATAGGAATAACCAGTTTATTTATATGAATTTAAAATGACTTAACAAAATGCCGGTCTTAAAAAATCAGCGTAAAAACTCCTTAGTAATTTATTTTAAATTATGTTCAAAAATCAAGTGTGGCATGCGTAGAAACTGGCAAAATATTGCTGCGAACCCAATATGGTGGAACAAAAATGACTATGTGCGGAACTAAATTGGGTTGCACTTCACTATTCAAAAGAAAAGGCAACATTCATAACGAAGGAAGTTCTGGATAAAAAAATTATCGAATTTTTTAGATACAAAATTGATACGAACTTAAGAAAATAAAATTATGTTAGATTGGTATATTAAACCAACAAGTACTGGCCGATATGTGAATTACTACTCTTACTATACAGAAGAACAAAAATAAACTTAGTTATTAAAAAAATGGAATTTCAAAAATATATTACCATAGTTTAAAACAACAAAGTTTAACTAAATAAACAACTTATTTCAAAATTCCTATCTAGAAAAAAAAAATAAACTTCTGTTTTCTACAAGGTTATCTAATAAAATAGAAAATATTAATATTAATCGTAATGAAAACCACGATAATATGATTACGATTTATATACATAAAAATCCTTCGCCTAAAATGTAAATATATTTTAAAACCTGAATCTAATATTATTATAGCTAATAAGATAATAAACACTGTAGGAGAACTTTTTTCTAAACGTAAAGACAAAGCACAAAACTATTAACAAATCTGACGAGATATATAAAATAAAATGTAACAATTGTGGTAGAAATTATATAGGACAAACTTCTAGAAATTTAAAATCACGTATAATTTCCCATAAAAGTGATATTCGTTGAAGACCTGATGCATATGCACTATCACAACACGTTAATGACACAGGACACAAAATAGATTTTGAAAATGTTAACATTTTGGCAAAAGAAAAAGATTTTTCAAAGAAATGTTTTTTAGAAATATGTTACATATAACAAGAACCTAACATACTAAACAAACGAACTGACATACAAGACCTTAATATATGTTTTTAAAATTTAGTTTATATCGATAAAATCCAGAATACTAAACCTTAAAAAATAACAATGTCGCGTTGATGTTTTTCTAAAATATTTGTCATGGAAAATTCAATACAAATTTACAACTCATAACATCAAATTTTTAAAACTAAGTTTCTGTCAGTAGTCTTATATATTTTTCTATAAACTTTTATACAATGACTGAAGAAGAAATAAACTATTGTGAAAGCTTTCATTAAGAAAAAATAATTTACTTTTTATACCATTGGCTACAACGCAAATACAACAAAATATTAAATATTATATATAGCCACGAATTTTCAAATCTTCATATCAAAATAATTTTAATTAGTGTGTGTACCTTTAAATTGTAAAAATAACCTAAATTTTCTGAAAATTATATTATTTATAGAGCCCTGAAGAAGAAATGAATTATTTCGAAAGCTTGGCTTTTTAGAAAATAAATGTAATATATACTTTAAGTTGATTCTTGACAGTTCATTTAATTAAAAAGTATATAATTTTTCTAAAAGCTATGGGGCTTGGGGCATTTGTATTAATGACGTGTTTCTGGCGCTATACAAACTATATAAGATCCTAGCGTCGCGCGGCGTAAATCTAAAAGATAATAAATTTTTATAAAATTTGCCTTGAAGAGTATTGATTTATCATAAAAGTAACGAAAACGCACACTTTTCATAAAACTTGTAAATATAAATTATTTCAAATTAACAAAACAAACATTCTCTTGGTTTTTGCAATCATTTAAGAAATGTCAGAACTATCAAATCGGACCCTAAACCTTATTTCCGAACCTCGTCGATCTATAATTGGTTTCGGAAGCACTTTTAGTATATTTGAGATATCAGTTAAATCCATATGGTCTACAACTGGCTAAATGAATTGTCATCCTCACCTTTCTCAATTATCTTCCCAACAAAGTCTCTCATGGTTTTATTTTGTTTGATATTGTACCAAAACCTAAAACACTTATTTTCAGAAATGACGTGATCTTCTATGTCCAAATCAAATTCTTGTGGGTCGTTATCTGAATCTTTATATTCCATTTCCTCATTTGATTCTTCAGAGGAACTGGAGCTTAAATGTATTTTTATGTTTCTCGATAAGGCTCTCTAGATTTTCTGTCGCGTACTGTTTTCTATTCGTAATAACTTCTGCACCGGTGGCCACTTTCCGTTTGGTAATTTTGGCATTACAATTTTTCGAAGCCAACAGATTGTTTTTCAAGCAACTGGTTTACAGAGGAGGTAAGACGCGATGGTCCTGGTTGATCTACTGGTCTTTATAAGAGAGTAATTGTTTGGCTTTTACCTTTCAAGAGTGGGCTGGCTTTTTTCGTCTCATCTTTTTAAAGCGCTAATGTCAAATTTGTCTCGAAAACAATTTTATTATTCAACGGAACAATACCTGCTTTCTTAAAACTATTTATTATAACATCGGCAGATGTCTCTTTCCATGCTCCAGCGATGAATTGGGAAGACATGCTTTTAGGAAGCTTTCTTAGCACTGCCAATCAACTTAGTCTTAGTCTCATGTTGTGTTAATCGACCTGAATACAGCAACATCTAATGTTTGTAGCAAATGTGTAGTGTACGGTGGTAAAGGATCGTGATATTTTGTTCTATTGCCAGTTCGATAACAACTGGAGAGACAAGAGACGCGTGTTCATCATATATAATTAATTAAATTAAGTCTTTCGTCACCCAAAGCAGGCATAACGGTGTTTATAAAATAATTTAGAAAAATGTCGGGTGTCATCCATCCCCTCGTCCATCCCTTACTGCTAGCAGCATAAATCACTTCAGGGAATATTTTATTAGCCTTGATTGCCAATGATCCCAGATATTAAGGCCCTTAAAAATAATTAGACCATTAGCAGTGGCTAAGTCGTATTTTCTGGCCCTGGAGTGTTAGTAATCCGTGAACATAATTTTCCTTGCTTACCAACGCGTTAGTTTTGCTAGGGTCCATAGAAAAACTACTTTGATACAAATTCCAAATTTGCTAGGGTGTAGTTTCCAGTTTAAGTTCCTTAATAGTTTTACTCTTATATTTCAAAATAAATATAAATAGCAAATGGGTCTGTAGCTTTTCTCTTGGAATATTCCACTGATTCACAAACTGGTAATGAATTAAAATATTGATCGCAAATTTGACATGTCATTGAAAACTTGGTGACGTCACAGCCGTGCAACGCAAGTGTTGCTGAATGATTTCAACACAGTAAAGATATTTTTAAATGTGTTCAGATTATTTGTTGCGTTTAGATTGACAAACAAAAATCTTTTTTGGCTTTTTCGCAAATGAATAAAAATATTTAACTTTAAATTAATTGAAGGAAATATTTAATATAATTACATACCTCAACATGTAGACTAGTCTGTCTACGGAATGTTTCGATACATAATATAAACGATATTATTTAAGCAAGCATAAGAAATTATATCATTTACCTTAAGTTTTTATAGACACATAGTAGTTGTACAAATACTTTCATCCTATCGGGACTCATCAGTGCGCCGATCGTAAGAGAAATTATTTAATGTTTTTCTCTTACGATCGGCGCACTGATGAGTCCCGATAGGATGAAAGTATTTGTACAACTACTATGTATCTATAAAAACTTAAGGTAAATATGGAACGCTGTTTTACTTTTTAGTCTGCTATATGCCCGGTATTAATTTAAATTGAATGGGACTTCATTATGGCAATTTATTTTATAATATAGCTATTAAAATGTATGTCAGGATATTTGGATGGGTCTTTACAAAATTTATTCAATTTTCATTATATTATTATAATTAAAATGCATTTTTTTTATTATAATATAATTTTATTACTTACAAATTTGTTGATATCAATATTTATCCAATATTTAACGAGTACCTTTTTAGTATTTTGTGGGAAACAATATAAGCGATTATCAATTTTTATGAATGGTATTTTCATTTACAGCAATTTCTATGATTATCTATTTTCATTGAAACCAATTTCCATTGATATCAATTTCGATTGAATACAAGCCCCCTCGAATGCATTTTCATTATCGGAAGTTACGCCATCTATAGCCTCCCAAAAGAAATATAATGTGTTTGCGTGAGTGTGTTCGATAACTGAAATTAATTTGCGAATGTGTCGTCATACGAAAGAGAAGTCTCCGCGCTCAAAAAGGTTTGTAAAATTCTGGAGCTTCTCTGGTCTGGTATTCTGTGTTTTGAAGTATGAGCCGACTTCTTTGGTTTGCGTATTGCGCTAACATTGGATTGCATTCTAATAATCTTGCTTGCTGATTTTTTAATATCATTTGTGCAATAAAAGACGATGATACGGACCGAATTTAAACTCGTCTTTCTCCCGCAAGTACGTCACATGGATGTACAGCGTTTGAGAGTCAAATAGGCCGTAATGCACTGTCATTTGAAAACGTTTGTAGAATTTACGCTTCAATAAAATGTTTTTAAAATTATTAAACTAATTATTTTGAATCTAAAGATTTTATTTTCAATACAGTTTATTACGTCCTACCTGTGCAGTTGCAGGCAGTAAAAATCGAGATTGAAATTATAATCGATAAACAAAAGTGACAGAATATCTTATATTATTTCCAAAATAATACATTTTCAAAAATGTGGATTGTTGCTTACCGTCAAGCTGTTAAGATAAATTTAAAAAATGGTAATTTAGGATATATTTGCTATAATAATAGAACAATATGGTTTTAGCTACCTGTATAGGGCACTTTTGAACCTGGTTTGTATTTTTCAATTGCAAGTAAAAACTAAAAATGTCAATAGACGGCACTAGTGCAGCAACTCAAGTAACAAATGTTATAAAATATGAATGGAAGTTTCCCCTGCAATTATTTTACTTGCAGCATTCTTAACTTTTATTTTAAGTTAATTAATTATTTTAATCAAAATAAATTTCACGAATCCTCACGATGAGCACTTTAGATAATCTGATATTTGTAAACTTCAATTTTATTTTCTTGCTGAATGCTGAAGAGACCGGCGTGGGCATACCGTTGTAAGTGTATCGTGGTGTTAATCATAATTTTATAAACAATGAGTATTAAAAGGCGACTCGCACGTTGCGTTATAGAGGCTGCTTTTCTAGAAGCAACAAGGCCGAATTAACTACTTACGATGGTTGGGGCTCATCTGGGCGAGGCGAAGTTTTGCGTTGACAAAAAAACGGTCAATGGGTTTTACGTATTTGGGGGCCCTTCGGCCGCAACTCAAAATTTACATGATGACAAAAAAAAGAAGATCCTCAGTTTTGTATTTCGCTCGCTGATGTCTCCCGGGGCCCCTACCACATATTTGAGCCTTACGCGTTGTGGCCTTTGCATTTCAATCATTAAATCCCCGCAAAAACAAGACGCGCAAGCTCTGTGCTGGGGCCACTGCCGACGCGACGGCGGGGGCCTGAGTCAGTGGCTGGCCGTGAGTATATGAAGTGGGAGGGCGAAGGTAAAAAATAGTATTCGCATGACGTGCGACGCCGACGGTTCGGCAAACTACTTTCAACACTTCGAGATTTTAGTTTTAAATAAATTTGTACAAGCTATATTGTCACAGATTACAAAACAATCTGTGAAGTAAAACTTATTTTCTCGGTTAGTGATAGTGTCTGATTCTGTTGTTAATGAAAGGTTTATAATTTGAATCGGCCATTGAATTCGGATTTAGTTTTTAATTTATCATATATATATATATATATATATATATATATATATATATATATATATATATATATATATATATGTACACAACCATTATTGTTAAGCCCCGTTTATACAATCATATAACAATTTCAATCAAACAACACAACCTTTATTTTATTGGTAGGTGTAAAATAAAGCAATGAATGTTCTTCCAGCAAAAGCTGAATCTGATTTTTTATACAAAAAGCTATTTTTATGTTTTGAAATCTGAAATGCGTGTTTAAACGTTCTATCTGTAGCACCTCCACTTTGGGTTTTTATCTGTTTTGTTTTATGATATATCTTACTGTAACAGTGTTGCCGTATCTTCTTTTAGTTCCGAATTTCTGCTATTAACTTTTGTTTTGTAAATGGGACGCCCTATATTTGTTTGTTATTTTGATTTACTATGATATTGTAACTTCAACCATGACGTGTCAAACCAGAACCTTCGTATATCAGGGTGACTAGAAATTGCTTAGGCTTAAATGCATATTATGCCTTTATTTGCCGATTTTTTAAAATACTGCATATTGTTGTGGGGGGTATCATTATATATTACTCGCAAAGGCTAACCCGAAGAGCGACATGAAAAAAAATTATTTTTTAGAAAAAATCGTTTAATATTTAAATGGGCATAAAAGATGTTTAGTGAATAGACAGATAATTTTATTTTTCTCAGGGTTCTTGGAGGTAAGTTAATAGTTTTTGCCAAATCACAGCACTCTAGATTGAGAAATAAAAATTAGTTAAAAAATAGCATTCAATGTGAGAATTACATATAGTTGTACTTGGAATATCTCAAACATTGAGGTAGTATACCGGAATGGTCCCAACGAATGAAAACACGCAAACATATACAGGGTGTTACAAATTCGATACAATGTCGGTTAAAATAGAGCAAAGTTGCGCAATTTAACATCGAATAAGTTGACAAAGTTAGACAATTCTGACTACCTCCGAGGATATAGTACGTAAAATACCGAAAAATCAGCTATACATATTTTATTTTTTTCAGGCTGCATTTGAAGAGATATCATAAAATAAATTTTATATCTTTATAGCTACTTTCCATTATCAACAAGATGGTGCACACAGATTTGAAATCCGACGTTTCTTCTTAGCGGTCAGATCAACTAATTTTTTTTTAGATAGACCTGCGTTTTTTAAAAGCCCTTGATTTCTAAAAACCAATGATGTAATGCACTCATTCATTTAGGGTACTTAAAATTTTCCTTTGTGAATTTGGCGAGATTCTGGTTTTCTGTGCCTCTCTAACACATAGTATTTTATGGAAAAATCTTAAATCTACTGTTCAAACATTAAGTATGATATATCGTTAGTTTTGGTAGGTCGAACGTTTCTTAATAATTAAATAAAAAATATGGTTCTATATTTAAAAAACATTAAGTTGATTTTCAATCTGAGTGTACATACTGTTTTCGCAGGTAAGTATCGGTTACAATTCACAGTGTATCAAATTTTAATAAATTGTCTCTAAAAGTTTAAAAGGTGCATTATATAAACTAAAAAAAAACAAAATCTTCGACCCCCTGTATCTCGAAAACAAAGCATTTCTGTACATGTCTATAGGAACTTTTATTAATAATTTTTTATGTAAAACTACCCCTAAAATTACATTATGACTTTTAGTAACACCCTGTACTTAGGTTCAACATATACTATGTGTAGGTACATATGAATATGATACCAGGTTTGAATCCAGACAGAAACCACCATGTCGTGGATTCGTATCGAAAGATTCTCTAGAATCTCTACTTGACAAGAAGAGTACACGTTGCTTTGAATATTTAACGTTATTAGGGTTAGATGTGGAGGCATTAAATCTAATACAAGACACAACCATCAATATGTTTTTATGACCTATAAAACTATCACATATTTTGCCCTGGCTTACATCCATAATATGTGCGTGAGTACCAGAATGTAAAAACTAAAAATAGAAGAAAAATCAGCTTTGTAGATTACACTTGTGAATTGAGCAAAGAGACCTTGTGAACAAAATTACCAAGATAATAGGGCATGAATGCTATGTTTTTGTTTTGGGGTATTCTTCAATATAACATGTTCTGCATTCCAACATACGACAGTTTCGGTTTGGGTACGTGCAGGAGACAAATGCACCCTGCACCCCCTTCCCCCCCGAGCTAATAACCCAAGCAAAAATTACATTATATAAAGCATTTCGGGACTTTTACCTCACAAACATTGAGAACTTTGTTTTTTTTTTAGTCTTCATGCTTATGTTGTTCCAATAAGAACCTAGAACTTTTTTTTAGTTAACAAATGTTTGCCTCCCCCTCTAAGACGGCATTCTAAATACACCACTGATGTGTTCATTTTTGTAAATCCGTATCTTGATCGACACGCAGCTTTGAAAGTGAGGTGCACATACCTATAAATTATAATAATTACTCACATATTAAACAAGGGAGACAAACATGAAAATGGTGTCCTAATTATCAAATAAATATTGTAAATAAAGATATAGTGATATACCTATACAACCTTACTACAGTTTGCTTTAAATAGGGTGACCACATATACTCTTTTTAAGAGGAATGTTCTCTTTTTCGGGTCCATGTACTCTGGTACTCTTACTATTTCCATAAATACGACAAATATCCTCTATTATGAGAAATCTGGTGCCATTTTCTAATTATTTTTGTTATTTGTAGTCCATATTATTATGTGTATTATAATTGTTATTGAAAGTCATTGAATTCTGCGAATTAAGAAGCCAAAAAAACTGTAGTAGAGCATGTCGCCGGCACACAGCTTCCAGGAGAAATTGCAATTTGCCATTACAAATTACAGTGTGTGGTAATCTGTGAATTATAGCTGGGAAATTCAAAACCTTGTTTTCTTTATTCTGGTATAAATATAAACACTAAGTCAGAAATCGTTGTTATTGCTCTACCATGTATGACTGATTGTAGAATAGGCCAGGAAATCATCAAAGGATTGTAGAATAGCTTGTTTTGGAATAGGATGTTGGGAGCTAGATACGTTCGTTTTAACTTTTTTTCATTATGATCTGTAATTTTGTACGTGGTCGCATTTTAAATATAGGGGTGTATATCGTATTCCGCAATGATTTAATAACTAAGTATTCCCAATCGAACAATAATTAAACACGTTTTAACGGTCATTGATTACCTACGAATATGTTTTTCATTATTCGCATCCGACTCGTCATAACGTCATGCACAACACAGTCCTAATTTTAGATGCACTTTTAATCTTCGAACGCATGCCTAGCCAGAAACTCGGGTATTAAAAAATTACAGATTTCTGCTCTTGTTGTTCTTAGTTTGCACTAGATCGCTCCACGTCCGATAATTCAAATTGAAACAAGGTGGCTGCATTCAATGAAAATTGATATTCACAAGAATCGACATTAATAAAAATTCGAAATCAAAACAATGCATATTAAATAACATCAGTTACCTTATACTCGATAATCATTTAAATTCCACAACTCTTATACAATTAAATCTCGTATCAACTTTTATTTATTTATTCAAATCTATATTTCAAGTATTTTAATTTCCATGGTAAAGGGTCCGTGTTATAACTTTTTGATGTAGTATAAATTACAGATAAACGAATATCAACGTTTTTACATTTTTAGGGTGTTAATGGAATTGATATTTACAAAAAATGATATCGTAAAAGATGCTTTAATTTTTTTTGATATGCGATAAAAATAAATTAATTTTTTTTATTACATGACTTCTTAAATCAGGTTTGCCTTCATACGGTTGAAATAAATTAATCTCCACAAAGTCGTTAATGCATTCTAATGTTTTCTGTATTAATATTAATTTAATGCGATCCAGTTTGAAGCAATTACATTTTAATAAGAATCAATATATTAAATATTTAAACAGATTTTGTATATGGCATTTATTTCATACCAATTTTTATTAACATCTATTTGATGAAATGCAATAACTATGGAAAGACGCATGTATATAGAAATTTTAAGTAAGCTGTATACGTGTTAAAAAAGGATAAACAACTACTTTTTTGTGGTATCAATCGAAATGGTCTGCAAAGAAATTGCTTATCATAAAAATGACATTCGGAAAAATCGGTATCCGCAAAAATTCCATATCGGAAAAATTAAAACGAATAAAAATTGAATGCAGGTAACATAATTTAGGTATATGTTTTGCAATTAAATTTGGTATCAAAGACGCGTATGACTAAAAAGTAAAACGGCGTTCCATAGGTAAATGATATAATTTCTTATGCTTGCTTAAATAATATCGTTTATATTATGTATCGAAACATTCCGTAGACAGACTAGTCTACATGTTGAGGTAGGTATGTAATTATATTAAATATTTGCTTCAATTAATTTAAAGTTAAATATTTTTATTCAGTTGCCAAAAAGCCAAAAAAGATTACAGTAAAGATAGCGGTAAAACGAAATCTACAAAACAGCTTGTAGGTGTTTTATCTATGTAATCACGATCTGGTTCGTTGAAATAGTAGACATGCCATTTTTTCATTGGTTTGCCTTTGATAAGTGAAATAGTCGTACATACTAACCCCCCTTTTTTCTTAACAGCGGCCTTTTTTTACCGTTTCTGATAAATATACAAATATAAAAACATAAACACGTAAAAATATTTTTTACCAAATTACAGGCACATAGAACTTTAAAATTTCTAAGGCGATCAAATAAATAAAATGAAAGTATTAAAATAATTTGTTCAATAGTGTTTATAATTAATAAATGTAAAGTGTCAATTTTGAATTTTAATTATTATTTTAAAGTTAATTTGTGCAAAATACTATATTCGATGGTAGGTAGGGGGGAGGGCATGCATTTGCCTCCAATGCCCCTTCCTGGTTGCGACACCGGGATTTATCGAAGAGAGAGAAAAGCAGATCAAATAATTTTCTACTGTACCTTTCTTGATTGCAGGAGGCATCAATTTCACTAAAATAGAATAAGAATTGAAGCAGCAGACTTACATCGGCTACTAGAGGGTAAGCAGGATAAGCCAATTATCGATTTTGTGTTTTCGTTAGTTTAGCTTTTTCACGCACAGAACAGCTGATTAAATGAGATAGGACTAGTTTACAGGAAGTTTTACAGAACTCATGGTTGTAAAAGATCTTATAAGTCGAATGAGACTATTTTACAATGCTGATCTATGATCTCAAATGCAGGATTTGTTAGCTAAAGTCAAGTTGCGCAAAATACGATAATCGTTGGGTGATAACGAGGTGGGACATGGGCCTCCAAGGCCTCGCCCCTTCCCCTTGGTTACGCCGGGATTTGTCGAAGATAACGAAAGAATGTTCAGTTCAGTATATAAGTTTCTATTGCGATGGTTTTGATTACACGAGGCAACATATTTTCATAAGTTAGAACTGAAAAGTAGATCTATAACTTGAGGGTAAGCATCTGCACTTACAGATTATTCGGCATTCTCATTAGTCTGCTGCGTTTTAATTTCCAATCGTTTTTGAAATACGTTACTTTTTCTACCAGGTAACGGCTACCAATAACTTGCAACTATTTAAGAAACGATGCCCACCCTCTTAAAAATATTTTTGGGTTTTTCAGACATAAAAAGTAGAGATCTGATATAAAATTAAATGATAGCAGTCGAATAACAGCAAAGATTTTTTTTAGTTCCTTCGTAGAAATTCGTATTCGTGTTTCAGGATCCTTAAAATTAAGTGCCAGCTTTAGATATAATCAAGACTTAGATCCAAGTACTGAAGCATCTCCTCACTCAGCTTCTAGTGAATTGACGTTTTAGTGTTGACGAGTGTAATGATGCAAAAATGCATGTATTTGTATTTAAATATTTCTAAAATGCTGTGGACGCAAAAAGATCTGTCCTCTCAGTGCTGACTTGCAGAGCGTTGTCGTCTCTGCACCTTTTTTCAATTATTCATAGGGCTCCAGCATTATGTAAAGAAAAACTGACTCGAATTTTCTACTAAGCAATATGGCAAGATCAAGAAGAGATATTCCCAAAACTAATTGATACAGTGGTTTTTAAAATAGCCCAACCCTTAACAGTTACTTAAGGCAGACATTCAAGAACATGATTTTGTTAAAAGCCCAATATTCCCGATAGGATGAAAGCTTGCTATGTGTCTATAAAAACTTAAGGTAAATTATATAATTATTTATGCTTGTTTAAATAATATTGTCTATATTATGTATGTAATTCGATATTTTTGTACTAACCGGAAGTTGACGCCTCGAATAGAAACTATGGGGGGGAAGTAAGTAACAAAACCCAACTGAGAAGTAATCAACAAACGTTTGCCAACTCAACCAAACCTCATTCATATTTTGTTTTTCCCAGCCCGAACAGCTTGGAGGGGGGGGGGTAGAGTACCTGCCAGTTTCGAATTCTGACAATACCGGCTAAACATTAAATATATTTAGTATATTCCAGTGGTCTAAGAAAAGAAATGATATACGTAGTTGTACAGGACATAACATTAGGGTCAAAAGGAGATTTTGGCTCCAAAAATTGTTTATGCTGTTTTGTCATTAAGCTAGAACAACAGCTGTTGGAGTTTCGGAAAGTAAATACCTTTAAGAACAACAGCTGTTGGTGTGTCGGGAAGTACATACCTTTAAGGTCAGATATTGAGATGTGTTGCAGTGGTTGCATTTTGATGCTGGTTTGGTGTGTCTATTGCTTAACTTTCCGACTTAAAATGATCCAGCAACGTCTACTTACTACTTAAGAACAGCCTGCAGAAAAGTAAACACCAAAATAAGAAAAAACATGATAATAACAGCATAATAAATGAGTAAAACTCGAGTTATACAATACTAGTCTTGGACCGGCATTAAATCTCGGGCGAAAAGATTATCTTCCTTCAAGGAAGTAGATCAGTTGCAATATAGATAATTAAATAACTTACCTTTCAGTCAACAAATTAAATATAAATCAGCACGTCGTCACCTAAAGATTCGTTCTAGTCCATTTTCGGTGCAAATTATAAAACACCTAATTCCGTTTTGTGCATATTATAGCTAACACAGACAGGAAATGAATTAGTCGTGCTATTTTTTAAATTTCATTATATTAGTAACTAAGTCTAATGCCAATTTCATAACAACGAACTGTATGTAGGTTGATAAGCATCGGATATGATATGCATTTGTCTAACTTTTATTGGTTAGTTATACGAAATATTAAACTTTTTTTAATGACATGATTTTATTATTGAGATTTTTGGATATACAATAGAAATATTATTTTTTAAAACATTGACCTGAAACTCAATATATGTATGTACATCCTTCAAGCTTTCAAATTTAGATTTACCTTCTATTAAAAGACTAATAAAAATAGTTACAATAAATATTTTTCTCTCTCTCTCTCTATATATATATATATATATATATATATATATATATATATATATATATATATATATATATATATGTGTATATATATATATATATATATATATATATATATATATATATATATATATATATATATATATATATATATATATATATATATATATATATATATATATATATATATATATATATATATATATATATATATATATATATATATATATATATAGAGTGAATCCTAGTCGTGACTGACTAATTAAGCAGAAAAATACTAAATTAGTGGGGATGCAGTCAAAGAAAAACAAAGGCCTAGTTCAAAAGATGAACCCTTTATTGTATAGTCAAGCTTTCGGGATTATTTACCCCTTCTTCAGGACATTTCTACAAAAAATTTTTAGAAAAAGATAACCACGTTAGTAACTAATTCTAGAATTTTGGTTTTTTTATATAACTCACCAATGTGGGTTTAAAATAAAAGCAAGATTGCATTCCATCAAACAAGAATTTATGTAATGTTTATTCTAAAACAAACCATCACACTTTGGAACATTTAAATTACAAAAATATTGTTATTTAACTGTTATTACATGATTAAAAATTGAAAAAATTGAGGGATTATTGAAAACGAACGTTCATGAGGAACGCCATTATGTTACTTAAAACAGGTTGTGTTGCCGTATAAAACGATTTAATTTTTAAGATGATGAAATTACAAGGAAAACAAGGTGTGTAATAAGGATAGAGAATTGTTTTGTTAGATGTAAGCGACAAAGAAAGGAGAGAACTATACGACTGAACGTCGGTTACTCTGAACACGCGAAAGGTGATGGAGTGTTGCCTACATTAAGTGAAGGGCTATATACTGCCCAACGCAGTTTTAATCTCTACTAAATTTAAATAAATATATTTGAACATGAGAAGAACAAAAAATTAGTTAATGCTTTTTTTTGGTGCCTAATTATCTGTTATGGAAACATAATTTTATTATTAAGTGATGGAAGGGAGATTTAAGGAGTTATATTAAGTTCAATTTTTTTTTTTTTTTTTATCATTATAAAAATTTTTGAAACAAAGTAGAGGGACGGAAAACAGAGAGAAACTCTTTCACTCGTCAGGGGCGGGAGCGTCCAAGCACTGGTATTTGTTTTTATGTAATTTTAGGATGTAGCTGTAAATGGTACTCATACCTTGAGTATCACTTTTTTTATTCATCACTGGATCCTGTGAAATTATGTGAATCATCTCTAAGAACATGCGTTTGTAATATGATGAGGCTCTGTCAAGAATCTCAACATTATTCCAGTTAAGAGAATGGTTGTTATTAATAAAGTGTTCACTCAGTGCACAGGACGGTACCCCTCTCCGACAGTCACTTTTATGAGATGTGATTCTGCCCTTAAGGCTCCTAGACGTTTGCCCTATGTATACTAATTCACATTCGTTACAAGGAATTCTGTATACTACATTGTGGTTTTCAAGAGAGGACAAAGGTGTTTTAGTTTTTGTGAAAAGAAGAGATAAAGTCTTTTGTTGTTTTCTCGCTATTTTCACATCTGTATCTTTAAAAATATTGATCAATTTATTAGTGAGATTATCTATGTATGGAAGAGAGAAAAAACGTTGTGATGTATGAGGAGAAATATCATCCTGAGTCGACAATTGTATATTTATGTTACTAGGTGTGTTAACAGAAGAATGAGAAAGTAGTGGACTTGGATGAACGTTAGGATCTCTAAAATTATCAGTTATGTTGTGTTCAGTTTGGAACAAAATTTTTAGCACTAGCTTTGGGGGGTATGAATTTTCTAAAAAAATGGTTTTTAACTGTTGTAACACTTGATGTCTTTTAGTAGGATGAGAAAGTTTAACGGCTCTAGTTTTCATGCCTATAATTAGATTGATTTTTGTTCTAGCAGGGTGGTAGGAATAGTAGCTGATGAATCTGTTAGAACAGTATGGTTTTCTATACCATTGTGTTAGTAAAACATTGTCATCTGACCTGGTGACTAACATGTCGAGGAAAGGAATGCTGTTGTTTACTTCCTTTTCACATGTAAATTGTATGTGTTCATTAAATGAATTAAACAGATCAAGAGCAAAATCTATTCTATCCCTGGGGAGCGCAAGTAAAAGATCATCTACGTAGCGTTTGACGAACGGTACGTAGAAAGGCATAAGATCTAGGCAATAGTCAATTAAGTCATCCAAGACATAGTTGACTAGAATAGGAGAAATAGTTGACCCCATAGGTGTACCAAAAATCTGTTTATAATAACTGTCATTAAAAATTAGGATATTAGAGTCAAAAATAAACTTCATTAATGTTTCAAATAGTTCATAATCCATGCCACAAAATTGGGATATGTGTTGCCACTTTTCTTTTAGACTATTTATTATGACATTCAATGGCAGATTAGTGAAGAGCGAAACAACATCAAAACTGACTATTACATAATCATTAGGTAGTTGATAATAATTAACAAAACTACTAAAGGCAAAAGAGTCTTTGACATAATAATCATTTTCTGTATCATATGCACGAGTAAGGAAATCAGAAATATATGAAGCCAATGCACCGTTGGGACAATTAATAGCGGAAACTATAGGTCTCACAGATAGTGTGGGCTTATGTATTTTAGGAAGAGTGTAGAATCTAGGGGCTACCGTGTTATAGGTAGTCATTTTAGTTGCCATTACTCCATCTATGATCCCTTTGTCCTTAAGTTGTTTAGCTAGTTTATTAGCTTTAAGCTGCAAGGTATAAGTAGGGTTGTTATTAAGTTTTTTGTAATATTGTGTATCATCTAATAATTGTTGACTTTTAATCATATAATCTTCCTTATACATTGCAACCGTAGCATTTCCTTTATCACTACGTACAATAAATAAATCTGGATGGTCCTTAAGAAAGCGTTTAGTTCTATTAAAAATATTATTAAAATGTGGATTGATATTGTGATTCTTATGTATGAAGTCAGTTATGACATTGGTGAATTGAGCTCGGTAGCAGTCTTTCTGTTCTTGTGGAAAACTATGTATAATGCATTCTAGATCTGAGAGAATGTGAGGAATGTTAATACCTAAAATCGAAGGAGGAATGCTAAATTTAGGTCCTAACGAGAGGAATTGTGTGACTTCTGAAGGAATGTTGATATTAGTTAAGTTTTTAAACCATTTATTTTGTGTTTTAATTAGATTTATATTGTTATCTTTCAATTGTTGGATTTTGTGAATATTATTAGTTTTGATATTGTTAAAAAGTTTATTAGATTTAATTGTCAATCTTCGATTGTATTCATTTAAAATGTAAGGAGGAAGAATTTTCAATAGTTGTTCAGTAATATTTATAACATTGCTATTTACTTTCTTTAGTTCACAGAAAGTTACTTGTTTACTTATATATATATATATATATATATATATATATATATATATATATATATATGGTTTGATATTCCGTTTTACGTTAAACTTGATTGTGCAGATATGAACATCCATTACCTACTAAAGGAGTAGGAAGTATAGTACAAAGAAAACTGTCATAATATTTAAAAAAATGCAAAAAACGATACTTTAAAAAACAGTATATTTTAATATCAGGGCATTAATTCAGAAGCTGAAGAAAGTGTATGGGGGTACTGTCTTCAGCCTTAAAACGCACCATATTTAATCAAGACACAGAAATAAAATTTGTATTTTACTATATTAGTAATTACAAATTTAATTCCAATTTATGCATATTATGGCATCTTTTTACCATAATATTTATGTAATATTCAATATTTGCATTTTCGCTCCTCCTTACCCCTCTTCCGGGCACCCAATGCTTAGTTCTAGTAAAAAACTTTTTAAATAAACCAAGCTATCCAAATTTTTGGTTGTTGTTGCGTAAGTTTTTCTTTAAATTTAGTTAACAAGAATAATAGGGGTAGTCTATTTCAACCCCTTCCACTCGTTTTAAAAAAGTGAAAACATATGCAGATAGTAGTCATACTCCCATCAAATTTCATAATTCTATCGCTTTTGGTTTTTAAAATAAAAAATAAAAACATTTCTATATTCTGCTCCCTAACTTTTCAGTCTTTCTACGGTTTAGAAGTTATTTGGCAAAATGATCATTCGAGCATTGCCAATTTTGCTTAACAAAATTCCAAAAATTCCGACATTTTGCTAAATAACTTTTAAACGGTATATCTGACGAGGAAAACGCAAGAGGTAACTTGTATGTAAAAATGTCTAGGCTATCCAAAAAAATATCCAAATGAAAAAATGTCAGTGGCGTACCATTTTTTCTTCAAGAATATGCAAACGCAAATCGCGTACAGACGCCACTGGTAGAAATAAAAAAAAAACAGAAATTTTGTCTTGAAGCGTAGAAAATGTGTACCTGTACCGAATTTCACAAAGATATCTAGAACGGTATCCCAAATATTATAAAAAAAAGATTTTTTTCTGAAAAGTATAACTCTCTCTGTATCTCAAAAGTTATGAGGTTTAGGACATCATAAGTTCATATGAAGTTTTTTTCTTAAAATAAACTCAAGAATCACTCCCTTAAGTTTTTCGCATTTGTTTTGACACACATTGTATAAATATATATTTTTGAGCACAAGGTTTTAACGGAAAGAAATGAAAAAAAACGCTCTGATGTACTAACCCAAGCTGGCATATTATGCAATTCGAGAAAATCAATGGAATGGAAAATGTCATGAAATTTACAGTTTTTATATCACTTCTTTTTCCACGACGTTAATACATATAGTCGTAAATAAATTTAAATTATAATAATTTACTTACCAAAATGCTCAAAAACTTGTTAGAAATGTAATGACTCCTTAGCAATAAATTTAATGACATAACAAAAATACAATATATAAATGTCTGTTGTGTGTCTGTCTATAGATTTCTGAAGTCCGCACTTAAGCTAGTACATATAGTGCAGAAACTCCTAGTTTTAAGCACATTTTTATTTTTGTATGTATTTTATTACAAACATTGATAAAAATGTAATGTTCTATAAATTATAAATTTAATATGTAATACTTACTGATAATAATTTAATTCCCAAGTCATTTATTACGTCCACAATAACATCTTTTGGTACCTGAGGCTTACCATCGAATATCCCATAATCTGAAACGGGTACTCCATGATCGTGGTGTGCTCCCAGTTCACTTAAGTCGATATGATAATAATCGTACGAAGCCGGTTGCCATGGTGATTCGTCATGAGAAAGACCTTCCCGCGTAAAAACTAAAAGTATCCACACGACGAAGAGACTCAAAAGCGGCAGACGCATTACGCTGGGTTCAATTTCGCACTAGTTGATGTTGATACTCGGATGTTTTGCGGATGGACGAAACAATGAGGCGCAGTGGTAACTTGATGGGCTTAGGTCTTAATTGTGCGCCTAATTACAGGATTACGGTGTTTTGCCAAGGCAGGAGAACAGATTGGGTGTATATTCTTTATTTCGTTGCATGTATTTTCCATTCTAGATATCTTAAATATAAGCTATTATAAGTGTTAGTTTTAAAGCTTATCACAGTAAACAGATACATTTGAGGGATTGGCCTAGAGGCCTCATCAGTGTTCTTTAGAGGGGACCTATTTTTTATGTAAAACTTAAAACTATTCCTCCTATCCCCTAGGATGATCCGCTTCCTCCAATTAATTGGAAAGGGAGGTCGACATTATGTTAAAGGCCTTTTATTCTCTGCATTTTGCCGCCTAATTTTTTTATTTTCTTTGCCCGTAATGCCCTTTTGAATATTCAACCTTTATGTAACTTATTTCGGGAAATTAAACACATTTTGTGTTTTGAATCAGCAAAAAAACATGCTTTATCTGATTGAAGCACTGTCAGCTGCAAAAAATTCCTAGAACTTCAATTTAGCCAGCCTCGCCTAAGACTCTAATCCATGACCAAGTAACTTGAATTTTTGCCAGCTTTGTATTACATGTAAAATCTTTCTATCTGAATGTTTCGCTAAAAAGCGTGGCTATTCTCGGGATACATTCCTTTAAGCCATTTTGGGTTTTTAACCTTAACATAACACTTTCATTGCTACCTACAAAACCTGATATCATAAAAATATAAATTCTCTATTTTAAAAATACCTTTTACATAATATTCCTAAAAACAGCAGCAAGTAACATACTAATAACACATGAAATTTAGTTTTTCAAAATGCAAAATAAACACATTTTTTTTCAAAATAAATTCAGTTAAAATACAAACATTTAAACTTAGTTAAATTAGTTCATTTCCCCCTTTTATAATGTGTTACCATACAATATGTACAAAATCACCTCTAAAAACGGGAAACGTATTATATAAACATTTAACACTAATGAGTCCTCTGACCTTAATGTCTAGAAGTCCTAAAAAAGTGCACCCCTAAACTAACCCCCTATCTTTAGTCTCTTATTCCGAGGAGGGACCTATGAACTGTTCTTAAACAAACATCAAATATTTTTTCGTTCAACTACATTTACCTATGTAAATATGGGCAGTAAGGTAATGGAGAAGTACATAAATATTGATCTTTTAAATCACCCTGTAAGGTATAAGCGATTCCATGACACGCAGTACGGCTTCCGCCAACAAAAGTCCACAGCAGAACATTTTACCTTCATAGCCTACAACTGAAACAAATAGATTGAATTCCATGAGGAATCCTAGATTATTTAACAAACAAAGCATTTTTTAACAAACTCGTAGCCCATGATAGTCTTCCTCCACAAAGTTGTGCTTGGAGTTCCAATTGACTTTCCAACTGAAGTATTTCCTTCGTGATTGATAGTCAGTTGCTTGGCTTTCACAAAATCAACGAAGGTGTTCCACAAGGTTTAGTATTAACACTTTTGAGTAAGACATTTTTATTCTTACTCTAAGGTTAACGCCCACCTTATTCCTCTTGCACATCATGATCTCTTAAAAAATTAAAATGGATGCTTTGGGTAATAACTTCAATCAACCACAGGACCTCCATAAATTGGTGATCCCAACATCACAATCGAGGTCGATCTGTATTCGACATTTACATGTCTTCTTAACCTATGCCTTTAAGGGAGGTACGACCATCGATTTACATATGTCCGTTTAACGTCTAATTATAAAGGCCAAGAATTTCGCACTTTTATCGCGTCTTTATTCCCAGAGTGTCCCGATTGTGGAATTTGTTATTAGCAAATGTTTCCCTTTTGCCCTATCTGGAAACTTTTAAATCCCACAACAACAAATTTTACCTTCCTTTACTTAAGGTAACCACGTACCAGAGACAGATAATACTTCGTATAGATGATGCATCCAATGTTAAATAAAACACACACTAAATAGTAAATATCCTATAGTAAGGATCCATCGGGAGATTTCCGCGTAACTCAGCACCATTCCCGGCTGTTGCCAGTATGTAGAATACCTTCGAATAGAATTACGCCCACTAGTATTTCTAAATAAATACACAATCTAGTTGCCCAAGACCTAATATTTCGATTAAACGACGACCCGAACGGTTAAAATTGGTGAATTTAATTTATTGTCTATTTGATCCACCGTCTATGCGAAGTATAATCGGTACTTAGGTTTTTAGCCTAAATTAAATACTAGGTAGTGGATAAAAATATAAAATTCTAGCTTAAAAAGGTTGCCGACATGACATCACGTAATTAAATCCTTGGATAGAACCGAAATGTATTTAAAATATTCCTTTGTAGTTCTCAAGGCAAGCCGCACTAATTTAACTGATACTATTAAATAATGTAAAAATAATAAACATTTATTTTGGGGAAATACAACTAAACAAAAAAAATATGTTTCTGTATAATCCTATAATTTTTGTTCACTCTTAATTATCCAAGAACCGTAAACTTTATTACCTATCTCTATACATATTATGACATTATCTGTTTTTAAAAATGTTCGTTTTTTGTCCTTTTTTTTAAATTTTAATTGAATGAAAATTTTGTTTGAAACTGAAAACAATCATTTAACAAACGCCAATTTCTTTCTGATGGTTGGCATTTAATTGCGAAGAAAAGAACTTAAAATAAATATTTTTTGAGGAAAATTTCGTCACTGTTTACCAACTTGTACTGCAATATTTTTTTTGGTTCAGGAATATAGCTTTAGTTCTTAGCCAAGCATGAAAGAGATTACGCCGATAAGATGGCGTATACTTCTAATAGGTATAATACTCTTGTATTACACATCGTTTTTTGTAGCCTGGCGATCTTTAACACTTAGTAATGAATTTAATTTTTTCTTAAAATTAGTTTTTTTATAACCGACAGACAGGCCTCGGTAAAATACATTCTTAACAATTGTAGTTTTATGAAACAAAAGCAGAAAATACCTTAAAAACCAAAATACTACAAGTTATTTAAAAAAAGTATTATCCTCGAGAAGTATTCACCCTCCGAGATTCTGTCAGATCTTCAAATTTAGAGTCTCTCTATCCCGAAAAAAATCTCTTTGCCCATTTTATCAGTCTGTCAAATTTTATGCAAATATCAATGAAGATAAATTGATAGGATTTTGAAGCAAAACGGAAAAGTGGCTTCTCAATAAATTGCTTATCTTTATCAAAGCTTTTTGTTATTAAGGAAATTTGCATTTTTTAAACCAATAACTGACAGGGTTATAACCATCTTGTTATGGAAAGATCCCTAAAAATATATTTGTCTCTTTGACCTCTGATCCGATTCCACTAGTGCGGGAAAAATATCTTCCCGCGCAGAAAATAGTGTGGAAAGAACCATTTTCCACACACTCGTAAAAAAAATAACTATATTAAATTCCACAAATTATTCATATAGTATATGGGCTATTATCTAGGGAAGTATCGTGACCGCAAACATTTTTCCAACTTTTAAGAACTTTTATAACACGAAATGTCTGTATGTGTGTCACAGAAATGCAGTGGCGGCTCCTCCATTAGGTCATATGGTAAATGACCCCCCAATAAATATTTCCAAACAGAAACAAATATATAAAATAATACATAATTTATATTTTATCAATTTTTTTTAATTTGGAAATTCCCAATATTATTCTAAGCGTATAAACTCGTTGACCGTTCACTTAGTTCCACGACACACCATCGCTGCCTCGCATCGCGATCTCCGGAGGTTTCGTTTCGTTGGCATCGATGACGGCTGGCCACTCACATTGACCTCATGGTTATAAACGGAGGCGAGTTTTGCCCGAGTGTTTTCGATCAAAATTTCACAGATGCGCATAGCTAATATCGGCTTACGTTGGCAAAGTTTGGGTCAACAGCCGCGCCGAGGAAACTTAAATATTTTTGTTAGATACGTGTAATGTGGATCGTGTTACGACGGTTGTGGTAACGATTGCATATTTTTATAGATTTTATTTTCAAGACTTTAGAATTTGTTTGTTGATTTTGTGGTTATATTAACGTTTTAAAGAAAGGTAGCCCCGGTGTTTTAGAATATTAAAACTTTAAAAGCCTTTTTCAATTATTTTGGCGAGCTGAACTTTGAGAAACGACTCGAATTTAAGACTAGTAGTCGACCTTTGCCGAAATTTAAGCAAAGCAAAATAAAAGCAAACAAGTAAAGACAAAGAAGTAAATCGTTATTTTTGTAAAAATGTGTACGATTTATCTGCCTGGACTTGCGGTTGCGAAGTAACAAAGACATTATGTTGTTTCGTGTGTCTGATGTTTTCAGATGACTCTTTGTGTTGTATATATATTGACCCCCCCTGAAAAGTTGATCACGAGCCGCCACTGCAGAAATGATAATTTGGGAATAATTAAATAATTCATTTCAAATTTGCTGCAAAAAAGACTATACCAATGTCTGACGGGAATTAAATTATGGGTCATAGGCCAAAGTTTTTGATATTTTTAAAGGATATAAAATCCTAATTTCAAAGAACATATGTTGAAAACTCGCAATCCGATTTTAATCAAAGTTAAGTTAAAAATAGTTTGTTACAATCATTAACCTAGTTTCTTGAGAACTTGTAGGGTAGTGTTATACAAAGAGAAAACGTTATTTTTAGAGGAATATTAAAAAAAAGCAAATTTAGAAAATTTTACAACTGAACCAAACCGAACACAAACGTTGTACATTAACATATCTAGAGCTCACCGTAATGTGTTTTGAATTAAACGAATTATAATCAACTTATTGCTCCTAGCACGTATCTTAAAATGACTGATTCTCATGCATAAAATTGCATGAAATGAGAAGACAATTACACTTCGCAAATATATTCATGTCAAAGACAATAATCCCGTCACAATTAAGACAACTTTGTGTGGGTTCACGAATCAGTCAAGGCTTAGTGTCGAAATTTTGCGCCTAATGATTACCGAAACTTTTTATAAAACATTTTGCAAATATCAACATTATATAATTATATCTTAGTATACCACTACATTAACGAGCTTTAGAGGTGGAAATTTACTGATAATTTACTATGGTTTGACGTTAGTGGCGTGCCTAGTTTTTAGGGATCCTCCGCAAGACTTTTCTTGTGGGTTCCCTGCATAATTTCTCCAGAAAAACCGAACCATATACAGTTTCAAATTAATAAGTATAGGTAAACTAATAAACACGAAACAAAAAATAATAACTATACTCTGGTTCAAGCAAAACTAAAAAATAATAAAAAACAAAGAGTACAAGAATCGTTTTCTTTGGCGGTAGACTAGACTTTTTTATTCTTATATCTACTAGATAAATACTCATCAACCAGTTCCTCAATATTTACTTCTCTAGCCCTTTCGTGGTTTATTCAAATAAGCAGAACACAGTTCTGGTATTCTACTTAACAATAATTCATTCTTTTCGAAAATATAATTTGCGAATTCAAGACTTATATTAAGGTTTTTAATGTTGTTATACAATAATAATGATTTCTGAGTCATTTAATTTAACCAATTACAGCAACTCTTTATCTAGCTTACTTACTATTACATCTAAATACACATTAAGTACTGTCACTTCCAAATGTTTCATGAGGTTTATATATTACGTTATATTATTATTATCATTTCCAAAGTATCCGCTGGTTGCAAACATTGCGAAATCCGTGTTTTTTTTTAACTTTGGAAAAAATATTTTATTTTAATACCCTGTTTAATTTGGGGGCCCCCTATTAAGCTGGTTAGGATTTGTAGTTGTAAATACTTTTTAGTATTTAAATACTATTTAGTATTTAGATACTAACCATCTTATATATAAAGTGGGATTGCTATATGAGAAGTAACATAAAATGTATATATAGCCACATTTAATATATGCTACGCAACTACACATATGTTATCTGTGATAGGTTAAGGAGAATTAAAAATTGCTTAAAAGTACGGGTTCCGTAAAAAAACGGCATATTTTATGAGCTACATGCTACAATTTTCTTGGACAATCTGTATATTTCAAAATCATTTAATCAATTATTTGAATTGAACAGATATAGTATGATCTTGCATTGAAAATTATGGAAAGTTATTTTGTTAGATTTGATCCAGATTTATTAAATTTGATTAAGTTTGATTCAGTTTCCTGATTTTTTACATTTTTTAAATAATGTTTTACCTTTTTGGCCGTTTTTTGTCCCTTGTTCCATCTTCGCCCTTTTTTTCTCTTTTCCTGTGCGCTGATTGGTTGTTGGCATGGCTGTCCGATGTTTATTTAATTGGTTTCAAAATTACTCTTCCCAGCATTGCCATGCCAACGATAGAGGATTTACCGCATTTATACGGAAATGCGATTCTAAGATGCAGTTCGGAAATTATGATTATCCGATACGGCAATTATTGAATTTTCCTTCAAACGTCATGTAATTTTAACGAAACAAAAATTTTACACACTGAACATAACACTAGCAAAAGGCTTTTTTTAGAAATGACTGAAATACGTAAAGAAAAGTTCACAATGAAAAAAAAACCGATATTGAAAACTTAAGTTCCATTTATTCAAATATTTTAAATTTAAACGACGTATAATTCCCTAAAAATCATAAATATTTATTTTTCTAATTACCTCCAATATTTTGTTCCAAACACTGTATAACGTAATATCTACACAGATTTAAAACATTTTTGAACATGCCCCTTTTTTATATTATACATTTGACATATTTAATCTATTCATTATTATTTGATAGAAAAACAGTTGGTTTTAAATTGTTTATTTCTTGTCAAAAGATGTGAAAATTTTAGTAGTTAAAATCTATACAATTTTATAGTTTATATTTTCTGAAAATTGTCTTCGCATTTTAATTAGTGTAAGTACTTTTTAATTGTAAAAAAGTCCTAAATTTTCTGATAATTATGTTCTTATAGAGCCCTGAAGAAGAAATTAATTATTTCGAAAGCTTGGCTATTAGAAAATAAATGTACTATCGACTTTTGGACCGAATCCCCAGTATTTCTTTATACTATTGGTGTCACTAATGTCGTTCTGAAAATAACAGTTGTGTTGACGTTTAGCAAAAATCACATTTGGCATTTTCGAAGCTGTTTCTCGCACCCGACTCATCATCATCATCATCAACAGCCCTTTTCATCCACTGCTGGATATCGGCCTACCTCTCGCATATACCTATGCTGTGTGTTTTAGCTGTAATTTACACAGGTATACGGGACCTACAGTTTATCGTCGAATCCGAACGACGCTATTTGAGAGGTGATTTTAGCGTATTACTAATGGAGCGCGCAACCACCAACCCATTAGAAGGCGAGCGCATTTTGTATTCTTAACAAAGTCTGCCTCAACTCGGAATCGAGCCTTGGTCGCCGAACCGCAAACACACAGCCATCGGCGCCACGCTCGCCACCCGAATAGAGACTGAAATATAGTATTAGTGCCTGCAAACCTTTTTTTATAGCCCCTATCTGGGGCCAAAGGTTATATCTGGGCGGCCGTTCGTCGTTATGTAAATTTCTGAATGTTGCTATGGTTGCTGTAATTTTGCTTGATTTTTCCTGATTTCAGGTTTGTCAATTATTGTGTCCCATAACTCCCATACAGTTGGTAGTTTGATTCGACCCTTTTCTCTTAATCACCTTGTTTTTCAATGTCTATGGCTTGTCGGGCTATATATATATATATATATATATATATATATATATATATATATATATATATATATGTGTTGATTTTTACTCCTTCACGGATGGAAAAATACAATGTGTTTTCATTCCAGGTGTACATCCGTTCACTACTGTCGTTCTGAAAAGAACAGTTTTGCTGACGTTTCGCCAAAATCACATTTGGAATTTTCGAAGCTTTCTTTCTCGCTTCCGAATAGAGACTGAAGTGTTGGTGACTGCGACGCTTCCTTTTATACCCCCACTCGGGGCCGAAGGTTATATCTGCGCAGGCGTTGGTCGTTATTTATGTTTTCCGGATGGTGCTGTTGTTATTGCGCTAATTGTACTTGAGTTTTTGCGATTTTAGATTTGTCGATTATTGTCTTCCATACTGTTGGTAGTTTTAATGATTCGTCCCTTTTATTCAAATCACCTTGTTTTTCAATTTCTATGGCTTCTCGGATTATTCTGGTCTTATAATATTCCATATTGGCAATCTCCCTACACCCATCGAAATTTATTTTATGGCCGGTTTCCTGATGATGTAGGAATAAAGCTGAGGTTGTTTGTTTATTTCTCATGCTGAGTTTATGCTGTTCCACTCTTGCTGATATTCGCCTGTTAGTTTGCAAACCAACAACGTCAGCAAAACTGTTCTTTTCAGAACGACAGTAGTGAACGGATGTACACCCGGAATGAAAACACATTTTATATATATATATTATATATATATATATATATATATATATATATATATATATATATATTACTTATTACATATTGGCAATCTCTCTACACCCTTTGACATTTATTTTGTAGCCCGTTTCCTGACGATGTAAGAATAGGGCCGAAGTAGTTGGTTTCTGATACTGATTTTATGCTCATCTACTCTTGCTGATATTCTCCCATTAGTTTGTTCATCGTACAACTTTTCATAGTCCTGGCATGGTATGTTCCGAGGTTTTCGAATTTGATTTTGTCTTTTGCCTTTCGAAGTAGTTTCCTATGGTTGTTTAGGTCTTATGTATTGTTTGTATGTTGTATTACGGTATATAATATAGTATATCATAAATAAATTCACCACTACTGGCGATAGTGAGCACCATCTATTTGTTTATATATTTATCCGTTAAATAAAGAATAAGTATTTTTAAGGCAATGGGCCGAGACTTGTATTACATATATGTGCCTGGAAATCCACGTTCATAGCATTCCAGTCCCACGCTATAGATAGTTGTATTGATTCTCTAGATCTTAAAATAACACATCAAAGTAATAACTTAATATATTCTATTTACAGAAAACCTACACAGACCACTCAATACATTAAGATTCTAGCCATTTTTTAGCTCACAAATTGGTCTTCATAGACATTTTTCTATTCTTCTTTTACCATTGAATTTCATCAAAGAAGGAAATATTATCAGATTCCAGGGGAAGCCCCAAGAGAAAATATTGGGAAAAGCTAATTTTTAAACCCGAACAAGGTGGCTAAAGCCGTGAGTTATATCTGGCATTATCTGGTTCAACACTAGTTGTATAAAATAAAAGTTAACTTAACATTTTATTGAATACACATTTAGAACGAAGGTACTACAACCATAGAGATCGTGACACAAATTAAACAATTTAAAAACTTCCTACTTAAAAGAAGAAGGAAAAAAGTGGTACTACAAAAGAAATGAATTTGGGACTTTGCGAAAATATATCTTTTTGATCCTGTCTGCAAAAACTGACAACATTTTAAGTCTTCATCCGAAGACTTTGGGAAAAAAGGAAATATTTTGGAAGTTTGGAAAACAAAATTAACACACTCCGGAAAAATAAGACAAATCGAATCACCCCAAAACAAAAAATTCTCCCATCACGTTTTACGATCCTGAAACTGTCGGACAGTTTTCAGCGGATGAAATCAGTCTTCTCAATCAACAGGAGTTTAAAGTTCATCCCTCTATGTAATTTGGACGAGTCCATGTGACGTCACTTGTGGCAGACATAGAGGTAGCAATATCATCTTTTAATAATGATTTCGAGAACTTAATTCTTGGAGGTTGACAAATAATACGTTCCTCAAAAACTAGCCATTTTTCGTTTCAAAAAACACAAATGTCACTTCACCATAAAATTCTGAAATCAATTAAACATAAATTTAAACGTAATAATTTTATCCTTAGGAAAAGCTGAAAAGGGGAACTATTTGCTTATCTTCAATAAACAAGATTACATAATCAAAGTAGAAGAGTTTATCAACAACAATACTCCAATTAACATATTTAAGAGCGATCCACTAAACATTTATTTAAAAGTACATTCAATAGACTTGAAACAATTTGCTTAAAGTTAAAGTTCAACAAACCTATTATACCGATGAACCCACCAACTCCTTTACCTCTATGACTTGTTGGGATTTTGCTTGTTTGTTTCGATGTAGTAAATTTATTCCCAAGTATTCCTAAAAGCTAGATTGTACACAGGGACTGTTGGTTTCAGAGACGAATGTGGGTGCTGAAGAGAGGGTATGCCTTCTCTATAGTTTTGCTATACAAATTTTACAAAATGAAAGAGGGTCTACCGATGAGTTCTAGTCCGTCACCCCTCCTAACAGAAATGTTTATATCCAATTTTAGGAACAATCTTCTATTTGGGAGTAGGGAGTTTTTAATACAAACATTTTCTTTTGGAGAAGATATGTGGACGACACACTGGTAATTTGGACCGGTACTAGTGGAATTGGACTGTTTTCTAAAATTTCTCAATAGTTTATTATATTTTGTTTACTCTGGAAGTGGAATCCGATAGTTGTAGTAATTTTCAAGATCTTGAAATAACAGACCAAAATAATAACTTAATATATTCAATATGCAGAAAACCTACACAAACAGACCACTGAATACATTCAAATTTTAACCATATTATAGCTCACAAATTGGCCGCCTTTCATTCTACGATCCATAGACTTTTCCTATTCCTCTTTTACTATTGAATTTTATCAAAGAGATAAATTATCCCCTTACAATAATTATATTATCTACCAGATCGCTGTTAATAATGGATATACTATATATACTCAAACCTCTAGAAGATAACTCCATCTTACCTTGACAATCACCGAGGTTGGTCTGTTCAAGTTACGTAGTTCTGGTTTCAGTCAAAATAGTCAATGTTCTAAAAAGTAGCTTAGAAAATACAATTATATCTTATAGATCTTAATCTAATCTAAAAAGCACATTCTATATTATATATTATTTAAAAGTGCTGTATATTGTTTGGAATGCGAACTTATATAGGTAAAACGGGACGTGATTTAAGGATCCGCATTAAAGAACATCTGAATCCATTAAAATCTCGAACGACAACAGACTGCTTCTAGAATAAACAAAATCAATATAGCTTTGATACGACAAATTTTTTTTAAAAAATTCATGATGTTTCGAACGGTAAAAAATTTGATGTTCTTAAATGCATTTCAAAGGAAGTTCTTAAAACAATGTAGTTAGTCTAAGCTTTAAACGATCCTGTAAAAAACTAATTTGTTGAGGCAGGATTGATTACAATATGACGTCAGAGCCTAGGGAATGTACATAAACTCTAAAAGTACGTAACCTTAAACGTACGTAAAGACCAAAGAGGATTCCTTCAACGTATGAAAATAAAACATAATGAAATACAAATCAGGATGCTGAAATTTTAGACGAGATTGTTTTAAACTCTCTTCTTCAACAAAACCATCAATCCTAGTTTTGAAGAGAATCCCTAAAGGTGTAAGACCGGATATAGCAGATGAATTGGCTGACATTTTAGTCAGTTGTGTTCTAGAGATGCCTGGCTGAACTTTTTCTTTTTCCATATGCTTTCTTGAAAACCCATAAACTCAAAAAATTCTAAAAACGTATCTTTAACTTCATTGTTAAAGGAAAATTTAAATATTTGGAAAGAATAATTCTTTACCAATTTTAACAATTAATCGACATTTTAAATTTTAAGCAACACAATTATTTCAAATAAAAAAATAAAGACAAACGTTTTTTTATCCTAGAAAGTGAAGGCCAAATTATCAGATGGTGATATTAAAGCATTAAAGATCTTATCTTCAGAAGATACACTTGCAAGTAAAGATAAGAATACGTTTTTGAAGTTCGAGAAAAATACCTTGATTCAGAAGAAAAAGGAGAAGCTGTCCCATTAGCTCAAGAAAATCAAAAATTTTATTCTATAAACATTACTGAAATTAAAAAATCAATTTTTTTTTCGGGGCTGGATCAGCACGAGGTGGGGATCTCTGAGGCCGCAACATTTTAAGGATCTAATTCGTGAAGAGCTTGGCACATTCTCTTCCAAACTTACTTTGGCAATGGCATCCTTTTTTAAAAATATTTTATGGTTTGATATCTTTTAAAATTAATCCTATTTTCTTCAGAGCTTCCTTATGTGCATTTAATAAAGAAGATTATAGTATTAGACCAATTCCAGTTTAGAATCTTTAAGTAATATTTTATAACTATATCAGTTAGATTCCGAGACGAAATGTGGTGCAGAAGTAATTCATACTACACGTCGATTTATTAAATATAAACATTCTTCAACAAAAATTCTTTTAAATATTGATTATTTAGTGCTTTTAATATGATTAAGAGGAGTCTAATTCTTTCTAAAGTTTATATTTAAATAAGAATATATTTCAGAATTTTTTACTGAATGAATTATAAACAAGGGCAAAATATGAGAATTAGAAGACCGATTTCTTTTTATTCTTATTGCACTTGAGATTGGGAAGGAAGGTAAAACAATTAATTTTTGAAATTAGCAAAAGAATAAATAACAAAATGACAAGAGCTTTATTACCTAAAGAATTAATCTCGCAATGCACAGGGGAAATATGGCCTGGGAACAATTCCTTCCGATTCTGGTTTGGAGAAATAAGTAATTTAGAGCAAAAAAGTTCTTATATAACAGAATGTTGACTCCTCAATGCCTGCTTTGGCATTACACACATTTCAAATTTTACAGTTTTTTTTTTGAAAAGGCGGACCGATTGCAATGTTACTCTTTGAATCCTTACATCTAATTTTGAAGGCTAGTTAGATTAGGTCATTGTATCAGATTTAAAATTTTTGTCCAATATCGGGACAAAATCAATCTTATATGCGTTTATAAATAAATACATATTTAAATATAAAGCGTTAAATAAGTACCAAAGGTAATGCCAATAAGCGAATATTATTAATTTATAACAATTTGATTAACAGTAATTATAATAATTTAAACAAGTATCTCTCGGAAATTTCTATAAATTGCGAATTGCGTAGTTTTTGATTATGTAATGTAAGTTTCCAAAAAAAAGAAACAATTGCTGATCCAGGTGTTCAGAGTGATCACCTTAGCTCTAGATTTGGAGATCAAAAGTGGACTGTATATTTTTAATGCGTAGTTAATATTCAATTTAAAAAGCTCGATAACCACAAATTAATGTTAATAATGCCAAAATAAATACGTGGCTTTGAATATATAAATCAAAAAACAATAATTAAATAAATGACTGTTCCGTTCTGCACTAAACATTTACCCTATTTCATTGCAGCTCAGACATCACTGACCAAATGCACAAAAATGCGAGTTGCGCGATAGATTACCTTAAGACCACAGGCAAACCTAGTGTCCTGATAGAGTGTCTCTAACGCACTGAAATTTGCTGTTTGCGACTTGTTGATCGAAGCATCTAGCGTATTTTTTATACATGCAAAATGAAAAAAAAAACAGATGCGTCCAATTTACATTGCCATATTAGACATTACCTTTTAGTAAATTAAAGAAAAAAAGTATTTATCATCTTCGTATTATATAAAAAATACTCATCAAAAAATTACACAAAAAATAATTAATTGGTAGTAGTAATAATTAATTGGTAAAATAGGTCTAAATATTATTTATGCGTGTTTTAATTTGTTTGTCCACGTGAACTAGTAACATTCATAATGGAATTAATTGTTGAAATGCTGTTATAACGAATAACCCCAAAGTAAACCTATAATTTTTTGGTACGATTCACACCAAATTGCTATACTGAAGTATATTGCAAGGTCACTTCTGTCACAGCTTAAATATAATGTTATAGTTAAGCTGTGCCTCTGTACTGGGTGATCAACTAATAGAGAACGCCGGTTATATCTCAAAAGCCGTTCATCGAACAGCTTTGAGAAAATATATTTATAATAAATAAAACTTGAGAAAAACTAGGCCCGTAGCCAGGATTTTGATTCTAAGGGTGCTTGTTCTTGGTTTATATTATATCAAATAGCAAAATAAATTGTTTAAAAGCAAATATTTTATGAATACAGTTCTCGAGTAATGGTAACTTTCTTCATTTTAACATTACGTTGTGCGATTTTTATATTTTCTGTTTAAAAATTTTTAATAATCTTAGGGCTCAAATTTTGAAATATAGGTAATTGAATCAAAAAGCAATCAGAATTGCGATAAAAATACATTGGTCAAACAAAACAAAGATTAAGTAAAATAATTGAACATAATACTAGCAAAAGCCTTTTTTTAGAAACGACTGAAATACATAAAGAAAAACTCACATTGAACAAAAAAACTGATATTGAAAACTTAAGTTCCATTAATTCTTATATTTTAAATTTAGACGACGAATAATTGCTTAAAAATCATAAATATTTCATTTTCAAATTATCTCTAATAATTTGCTTCATATACTATATAACGTATTATCTAGTTTTAAAAAATTTCTGTCATTATTAACAATTGATTTTAAACTGTTTATTTCTTGTCAAGTAATGTTAACATTTTAGTATATACCTACCTCTAAAAATTCATTAAAAACTGTTTTACATTTTAATTAGTGTAAGTATCTTTAAAGTTTCTGAAAATTATGCTATTATTAATACACCGTTGAAGAATTTACAAAATTACGAGTACTTCCGAAGACATTCGTAAAAACCGAAAAATTGAAATTTTGTTTTTGTTTTTTTTCCTTACTTTATTTTAAAAAATAATTAGAAATAAATTTTACATTCTTATTGCAACTTTTTATCCCTTATAAAATTATGAACTCAGATTTAAATACGACGTTTCGTTTGCTGGCGACGATCATCAGGTCAACTTTTTTAAAACGGACCTGCGATTTTTATTGCAGTTTTTTAAACTCCAGTGCTCTCTACATCCTACCGTAATAATAGGTAAAAATAAAAAACCCATATCATCGACTGTTGTTTAGTTTCAGTTTCACGTTTTCAAAATTGATCATATTCGTATAAAAGGTTGTTCTGTATTTAAAACATATTTTGTGCTGTCTTTCAGGATATTTCTCAATATATCTTTTAAGTGCAATTTTTAAATTTACTGTTATTAAACTTATAATAAATATTTAACATTTTGTATATTACCTCATATGAACATTTCTTTTTATTGTGCAGTACTGAAATTGTGCTAATTAAATAGTAGGCGATGGTCTTGTAAAATGTTTTAATTCTTAGGAATTAAAAAAAAATTCTCCATATATGAAACATATTTATCTACTTTCTTAATTTCTGATTTAATCTAAACATGATTTCTACGTAGCTAGACACTAAATAGAAATTAAAAGAAATTAAATTCATTGGAAATACTTATTGAAGATGATTTATTTGGTTCGGAACGTTTCAATGCGACTAAACTAATATTAAATTAAGATTAAAAGTTTGAATTTCAAATCTCATACATATACCTACTTCCAAAAATTCATTAAAAATTGTTTCACATTTTAATTAGTGTAAGTATCTTTTATTTGTAACGACTTAAATTTTCTGAAAATTATGCTATTATTAATACACCGTTAGAGAATTTACAAAATTACGAGTGCTTCCGAAGACGTTCGTAAAAACCGAAAAATTGAAATTTGTTTTTGCTTTTTTTCCTGACTTTATTTTAAAAAATAATTAGAAATACATTAGACATTCTCATTGGAACTTTTTACGCCCTATAAAATTATGAACTCAGATATATTATATATATTAGAGCAATTTCAGAATTTATGAATTTCTTTGTTCTTAATGTAAAAGGGTCCTGAAAAAGAAGAGAATAAGCATTCTTGAAAGCTAGATCATACAATAAAGAGTTTCATACACTAGGCCTCCTCTTTTATTTGACTGCATCCTCATAAAATCCAGAACCAAGAAGAGACAATTGTTTTTTACCTTTTTCTTCTGGTTTAAAGTGTTACATAGAGACGGAAATAAGGAATAATTGTATAAAAAGTTGCAATGAGAAAGTAAAATTTATTTCTAATTATTTTTAAAATAAAGTAAGAAAAAAAGCAAGTCTTTACATTTAAAAGATACATACACTAATTAAAATGTAAAGCAATTTTTAATGAATTTTGAGAAGGAGGTATATGAATATAAAATTAAGTAGATTTTGCCTACTAAAATGTTAACATTACTTGACAAGAAATAAACACTTTAAAATTAATTGTTTTTCCATTAAATAATGACAGAAATAGGTTAAATATGTCAAATGCAAATATAAAAAATGGTATGTTCAATTTTTTTTAAAACTAGATAATACGTTATATAGTAGTAGTTAAAATAGGGGAGCGCCTCCTCCTCCTCCTCTTCCTCTCTCTCATGTCTCTCATTCTTATCTTCCTCCCCTTTTATTCTCATTCGCATCATATTTTTAATTTTTTCTCTTTGTCCTCCCACATTTGATTTTGCATTCTTAAGTCTTATAAATAGGTGCATCAAGATCATTTTAGTATGCTAAGGTAAGAGTGACTGTTAAAAGAAAAAAAATCTGTTGAATAAATCTATTAATAATATTAAAATAAAATGAGTGAATCAGTGGAGAAAGAAATCGATCCATTCCGCTTCAGACAATTAGCCTCGAAGAAATTATACCAAGAGTTCGAGAAGAAACTATACCATTAGTTCGAGAAGAAGAAAATGGGATTGTTTTAAAAAATTTGAACAAAACTGAGAGTGAAGAGAAAAAAGTGTTTTGTGCTATTTGTTTTGAAATAATCGAATATTATGATTCATGTAGACCAAATACATGTTTCCACATTTTTTGTTTAAAATGTATTTTAAGATGGAATGATGAAAATTGTTGTTCTATAATAGTAAACAATTGTCCTGTGTGTCGCACTAGATATTACTATTTGGTGCAAATCTTCAAAGATGTAACTAGACATCATTTTGTTGTAGTTTTAAAAAGAGGATAATATTTTTCATAATTTGTGTTTGTGAAAACTCTGGTCACATAAATTTGTAAAAAGTAAATGTAATATATATATATATATATATATATATATATATATATATATATATAATAACACACAGTTTTTCCTTTTCCTATATTGAAACGACAATATTCTTTAAGTGTTTTAATACATACTAATTTGATATGGTTTAACATTTTAAAATAAACAGTGGAAATTAAAAGTTATTTTTTTTAATTATACTAATAATAATATATTAATATATTTTTTTCCTTTTCCTATATTGAAACAACAATGTTCTAACAAGTTTTTTAACACATACTAATTTTCACATTACATAACAAAACAATTGTTATGATTTAACATTTTTAAATTAAACAGTGGAAGTTAAAAATTATTACTTTTTAATTATACTAATAATATTAATATAATTTGCATCAAGTAAGAGAAAACTCAATTGAATACAGAAACAAGCGTTAACAAAATTTTATGCTAATATATGAGCGCTTATAGTGGCAGTTGACATAATCTACACATTATTTTTACATATGATTAGCTATTTCATTTTTCGTTCTTGTTGCAATAAAAAAAATACAGGGTCAGATGTTAGAATAAAAAGAAGTATTTTGCATATAGCACTGAAAATATTTAAGCCCTTATAGTAACAGTTGACATTTTTTAAAATTAATATTGTTGACGTATTCTACTTATTATCTTTACAATTTATGTTTAAAATTAATATTTTTGACATAATCTACCCATTACGTTTATAACCTATATTTAAAATTAATATTGTTAAAATAATCTACCCATCACCTTTACAAACTATGTTTAATATTAATATTTAACAACAAAATCTTCCATCTCTTTTTTTTTTCATTTTTATTGCAGTAAAAGCAAGCAGGTTCAGAAATTAGTAGAAAAAGATGTATCCTACAAATAGCACAATGTAAATCAGAAGCACCAACAACATAAGCTCTTTGTAGTGGCAGCTCACATGATCGGACTCCACTCTCCGTAAATATCTCATGTGAATTGCACTACAAGGAAGGCAAATAGCAAATATTCCTAGTCTTCGACTTTCAATTTTAGTGTAGCTTTGTATAACACATACATCTTTTTCTTCAACATTATTAAATAATTCACTAGCCCTAAACTTGCTTACTTTTACGTCAGCCTCGGTTCCTAAATTTAGCAGTTATCCATCCATATCCACTCCTTCGTCAATTTCCTGATCATCTTCCTCCTCCTCATCTTCCTCTTCCTCAATATAATTAATGTCGATGTTAAACAAGAATGATCTTCTAACAAGCCTAGATGATTGGTCCAAAAATGAATGTTTATAACTGATGGAATCGCCTTCCAAGTTAATAAAAATTTCTTCTCTTTCTTCAATTTGAGCGACGATCTCCATATTATTTTCTTCAATTTGGGCAGCGTTTCCAATCATATTTTCTGCCATCGTTAGGAACTTTAGATTTAGATAGATAGATTTGACACAAAAAAAAAATTTGGTTATAAGTTATAAATAATAGCGACAACTGATATTACAGCGAATGATACTGTATGATCACCGAGTGGTTGTTCTGAAGTATATATCCCATCGACCACCACTTTCACTACCTGCGTGATATCCTTCTCAGATCCTACTGCAATACTTAAATTGCTTTTTTTTTTCACTGTCCCTTTCCTTGTCACTTTACCTCGCGGTGGGGGGGGGCCAAGGAGGGCTTCGCCCCTTTCCTCTCTTCGCCAACCCCCCACCCTCACCCCATCTTTCTCTCCCTTCCTTCTTTCTCTTTTTTTATTTTGCTCCTTTTTCCTTCCTTCTCCTTTTTTCTTCCTACTTCTTTTTTTTTTTCCTTTCTTTTTTTTTAACCTAACCTAACCTAACCTAACTTAACCTAACCTAACTTAAAGTAACTTAACCTGAAAAGGGTAGCCGGTAATTGGGGAGCCGGGATTTGAGTCTGGGGAATTCAAGGGTCCGGGGGGGAAGGGGGAAAGGGGGGGGGTAAGGTCGTTGCTCGGCTTGGGAAAGTGGTTGTATGATTGTCGTTCAACTTTAAGTAGGACATATGTGATCAACTTTTTCATATAAAATCGCTTCAGCGAAGAGACGAATGCAATTGATTTCTGCATTCACACTGTGCAGGGCTCGCGAGTTTTCTGGTGTTTTCATTGTGTCTATTTGGTAATTTTTTAATTTTTATTTATATTTCTAACATTTTTATTTGGCAAAATTTAATTCTTATTTATATTGGTGACATTTTTATTTATATTTGAGACACTTTTATTTGGTATTTTATTTGTTATTACGATTTTTTTCATAATAGACAATTTTTTGGCATCGAGTAGCAAAATTATTGACAATGACTTTGACTTATACACATGTACTCAAATGCAAAATTTTGCAAACCAACAAAACAATGAAACAGACGTATTTACAACTAGTCAACAACAAACTATTCAGCACTTGAATGAAATTATTTACAATAGCCAAGTTCAGAATAATACCAACAAACAGAACAACGAAAAATATTTATTTACAGCTACTCAACAACAAACTCTTGACGATTTTAATGACATTATTGTCAACAAAACGGACTTAATTACAACAAAAACTAAACAAACCCTTGAAGAACTGAATGACATTGACGAAAATCAAAATTCTAGCTATGAGGATATTGTTTGTTTTCAAAAATCTAATCCAAATTATTTAACATTAAAATCGCCAATTAATTCTCCGAGACCACTTTGCTCTCCCCTTTTGTTTAGTGAAAATTCTGATTCGGAAGAAGAACAAATTGGTCAAAATTTAAGTTCGGCTATATCTCCTATTAATTCACCATATGATATTATAAGTTCTGATTCGCAAGAAAAACAAATTGAAGCAAATTTAACTTCGGATATTTCTCTTAATAATTCACCAGTTGAACAAAATTCAATTTCGAAACCATCATTTATTATTAAAAAAAAAAATTAAAATTAATAAAAAACATAAAAAACAAGTAGCAGACCTTAAGTGTCTGGGTTTCGCTATTCAAAATTTAACTGATTTGATCACAATTATACAGGGAGACGCAAGTACAGTGAATTATGTTAAACAGGCCTTTGATGAAATTATGACTCATTTGAAGAAATGAATTCATAAAGTCAATTAATTTCTATTGCTTTTTTCAAAATTTGACTATAACTAAATAAAAATGCACAATATTAATTTTATTATTATTATTATTATTATCCAGAGAACTTCAAAAATGCAATTGCTTTTTTCAAAATTTGACTATAACTAAATAAAAATGCACAATATTAATTTTATTATTATTATCCAGAAAACTTCAAAAATGCATAAGTGTGTAACATGTAATAAAGTCTTCACTAGAAAGGATAATTTATTGCGACAGATTAAAAAACATGTTTGCGGAAATTCCACAACACTCACTAGTTGGTTGAAACAACCAAAGCCTATTAAAGGTAAGAACATTTTATTTTTCATGTTTTATTTTGTAAAATATTTTTTCTTAATTTATAGATTATACAAATATTGTAAAATATTGTAAAGAATGCAAGAAAAATATAAACCAAAGTCTATGGGGTGGACATCTTCGATCTAATGTGCACAAGAACAATTCCAAAATAGGCTTGGAGGAAGGTGTTGAAATTATCAAGTCGGCATTCAGGGAACGAATAATATCTTATAGGATTTCCTCACCCCAAAACTTCATAAATGTGAAAGAATATTTTCAACATTTGGAATACAAAATTGTACATCTAATAGATCAAGAACTGCAGAAACATAAATGTATCTAGCTGAATATGGAACTGTTCGGTTTCTATTTTAACCCCAGCAGCGACAGCTATGATGTCAAATCTTTTAATGCGCCGTTCCAAGTCATTTGCCAGGGATATCAGACAAAAGAACTTTTAGAGCAAATCTGCACCATTATTGACCAGAAAGCTGACGAATTTGCAGCAAGAGATTCAGGTAAAGAATTTATTTTCTATTTTACAACGGCAACAAAAAAAGTAATTTTTTAATTTTTACGTTGCAGGATGGGCTTCGATGAATTTACTTCATTTGGAAATTAATGTTAACAAGCACAATCCGCTGAGAGCCTCATCTTTTATCGAACTTCCTCAAGAGATCAAGAGACATCAAGCTGTGATCAACATTAGGAATGATGACAACTTTTGCTTCGCCTGGGCAGTTGTGTCTGCTCTTCACCAACCAAGCGGATTAGATTTTGAAACTTCATCCTACCCACACTACTTTTCTGTTTTGGATATGTCAGGTATATAATTTCCAATGTTGCTAAAGAACATTAAGATTTTTGAAGAAAAAAATAATATTTCTATTAATGTATATGGATTAGAAATTATAAATCCTAAAAAGGGGTATGCAGTAATTGGTCCACTTTATTATTCATCGAATAAAAAAATCAACATGTCAATTTATTGTTAATAAGTGATGACGATGAAAAAACTTTTCATTATTGCTATATTAAAGATTTATCAAAATTAGTTTCTGCACAAATGTCTAAACATCACGGAAAAAAATATATATGCGACGGTTGTTTATATTTCCCTACAGAAGAAAATTTATTACAACACAATAGCTATGATTGTGATCATTTACGAATGAACCTACCTTCTAAAGAATTAATAAAAGATAAGTTTGAAAACTATTCATATGATAATATTTTGAAATTTGTAAATTATCATAGACAAATGAAAGTTCCTTTCGTAGTGTATGCAGATTTTTAATGCATTTTAAAGCCTTTAAATAATGACAATGTTGACAAAAATCCTAATACTTCATACACCTTAAAACAATATGAACATATTCCACATTCATTTGCCTATTACATTAAATGTTCCTTCGACGATAATTGTTCTAAATTTGAAAGATATAGAGGTCAAAATTGTGATACATTATTTATAAATTCTTTAGAAAGAGACGTGTATAACATATACAATAAATTTTGAAAGGTTCCTAAAAAGATGATTCCTTGAAAGAACTGGACAAAATTTATCATAACTATGAAACAGTTTGTCATATTTGTAATAAACCTCTTTTAAATGACAGGGTTGCCGATCATTGTCATTTAACTGGTCTTTATAGAAGTCCAGCTCATTCACTCTGCAACATAAATTACAGAATACCTAACTTTATTCCAGTTATATTGCATAATTTGCGTAATTATGATTCTCATCTATTTCTTAAAAAATTATGCTTAAACAAAGAACAACTAACAGTTATCGCACAAAACAAGGAAAAATATATTTCATTTGAAAAGCTTATTCATGTGGATAACTATTTTGATAAAAAGACACAAAAGGCTAAGAAAAAAATATATCGTTAAGGTTCATTGATTCTTTTCAATTTCTATCCCATTCTTTATCAAAAGTCTCTGAAAGCTTAAAAGATGAACAATGTAAAGAAATAAAAAAAATTTCATTGATGAAGAAAAGTTTAAATTTATTCGCCAAAAAGGTGTATTTCCTTACAATTATATTGATGATTATTTAAAACTAGAAGAAACAACTTTACCTCAGAAATATCAAAGAGCTGTAAAGGTTTGGCAATTGTTTAAATGTGAATCTCTTGGTCAATACTCCGACCTTTACTTACTCTCTGCTACTTTACTTTTGGCAGATATTTTTGAAAATTTTAGAAGTACTTGTTTATCCACATATAAGCTCGATCCAGCTCATTTTTACACTTTTTCAGGTTTATCCTGGGAGGCGTATTTGCGTTATACTGGAATAGAGTTAGAATTGTTAACAGATCCAGATATGATACACTTTTTCAAAAAAAGAGTTTGCGGTGGTGTGAGCTCTTGCATTTGTAGAAAATCTGAAGCTAATAATCCATTTCTTTTAAATTTTGATCCTTTAAAGCCAACTAAATACATAATTTATTATGATGCAACAAATTTGTATGGTTATGCAATGTCACAGCACATTCCAACGGGAGATTTTGTTTGGTTAACAGATAAAGAAATCAACGATTTAAATATTATGAATACTTCTAAAAAATCGAATAAGGGATATGTTTTAGAAGTTGATTTAGAATATCCTACATTCCTATCATAGCGATTTTCCGTTTTGTCCTGAAAACTTTAAACCGCCAAATTCTAAATGCATAAAATTAATACCCAATTTAAATGATAAATCAAAATATGTTATTCACTATCAGTTATTAAAACAATGTTTGGAACATGGACTCAAGTTGACTAAAGTTCATAGAGTTTTACAGTTTTCTCAATCTGATTGGTTGAAAAAATATATAGACTTGAATTCAAGATTAAGAAATGATTCAAAGAATGAATTTGATCGTAATACTTACAAGTTGGCAAATAATAGTATTTATGGCAAGACTATGGAAAATGTTGATAGGAGAATTGACGTAAGACTTGTTACAGAGTGGGAAAAAAATAGAAGAAAAGATGGTGCTCAGAATTTAATTGCAAAACCATATTTCAAGGACTTAACAATATTTTCTGAAAACTTGGTAGCTATTCAAATGCAAAAGATTCAAGTTACTTACAATAAACCAATATATGTAGGCTTCTCAATATTAGATATATCTAAAACTGTCATGTATGATTTCTTTTATAATTTTTTAAAACCTCTTTATCAGGAAAATATTTCACTTTTATACACCGATACCGATTCGTTCATTTTAGAAGTCACAACTCCAAATATTTATTTTGACATGATAAAAAATATTCACAAATTTGATACATCTAATTATGAATTTGGTAATATTCTTGAAATGCCTATTACAAAGTCAGTTATAGGGAAATTCAAAGATGAATATGCTGGTGAACCCATTACTGCTTTCTTTGGTACTGGAGCAAAAGCATATTGTATTAAAACGGAAAATAGTTTAACAAAAAAAGCAAAAGGTGTTAAGAAAAGTGCCATTAAAAAGCAGTTGGATTTTATTCATTATAAAGATGTTGTTGAAAATCATTCTAAAACCTTTTGTTCAATGTATGTTTTTCGATCTAGACAACACACAATTTTCACCGAATTAATTAATAAATTGGCTTTGAGTTCTGAAGATGATAAGCGGTATAAAATTCCCTATAGTTTTAATACATTAGCTTGGGGACACCAAGATATTGCTTTGTATCAATGGAATGCAGAACATGAAGATTTAGATATATTTATGTAGATATTAAAAGGTATGTAAATTTGTTGTTTTTGAAACCAAAGTTAGTCTTCATAAGCCTTTCACAAAATGTGCTTACAAACTTTTGACAAAGAAATTGATAACAGTTATTTTAAAACATATGAAAAACAACTTTCCACTTTTAAGAAATGGAAAGGAAAATTGAGACCAGAAGTATTAGCTGGAGCTGGCTTTTACTATATTTCAATAAATGATATTTGTAAATGTTTTTATTGTGGTATTGAAATTTTTGATTGGTTAAGTTATGATTATCTTATTGTGGAGCATAAGAAATTTGCTAGGAATTGTGATTTAAATAACTGTTTATGGAAAAATAGGAATCGAATAATTGTAACCATTCAAAATAAGTCTTCAAGCTACACATTTTATAAAGTATTATTAATATCCTTATTTATGAACTTTTACATATCTTTAAAGTATTTTATTGTTATTTTTTTACAACTGCTTTTGCTTTCGTGGTGAAAGTATCTGCTTAATGTTAATAAATTTGGAATATAATTATTAATTTGCAATAATCGCAATTCATTCTTCTTTATTTTATTTTCCAAAATGTTTTTTATGTTCATCATACCCCTGGCGTAACACAGTGTGAACTATGTTTTTCTAATAAAACAGACGCCACTTTAAGTAAATATTGTAAATTTATGAAAATTGGATTAATTAACAATAATACAATTCGTTGGATGGAACGAATAAATGGAGATGAAAATGCAAGTAAATTTTGTAAAATTTTGTATCATTATCCAAATCGATATATTTTTGATACAAATTGGATCGAAAGGTTAGAGTTTAAAAATAATCAGTTACAAATTATAACTCCCAAGTGTACCAATTATTATGACGGATTCAAAAATTATTACTTTTCCATCATTAGTGTTACATTATACTTTGCATTATTTTTATACATTACCATTTTAATTATTTATCTTTATTACAAATTTCAAACTGGAAATCTATTTTTTCATTAATCCATTTTAATCGGAACTTTAAATAAAGTGGGGATGAGAATATTTAAGTACAAGAATAACGCAATATGTTTCAGTCTCGTTTAGTCATTATGAACAACGCCGTGGTTCATAAACCTTTAGAAACGCTTCTTAATTTAAAAATTTATTTTTTAAATAATTCTTTGTCAAAATTTGTTCTTGTTGGCGTTAGTTTAAATGATTTTTCTCCAAAAATTGTAATTGGTGGAAAAACTGGATTTTTAATCGCACTAACCGAAGAAAATTGGAAAGACATTTGTGTTCATCAAGGAATTATTGTAAACAATTTCTACTTTCCTCAAGTTGATCAAACCAGTGTGAAGATAAACAACATTCATCTGCAGGTCCACAAAATAAATGATATCCCTGTTCTGCAAATTACAAAAGGCCCACACTTCATATACTTAGGACAAGAGTCTTTGGACAATTTGTGGCGATTAAAGGAAATTATTGATTATAGATTAACTATAATTAAAAGGCAAGAATTCAATACATATTTCAAAATATTTCAAAATAATATTTCAGCTGATTGTGGCGACTTGTGTACGCATGTTTATAATATAACAAGTCCAACACAAAATCCTAACAGTGAAAATGTTTCAACTATGATGGAATTACTTGCTTTATATCCTGAAGAAATGGAAAACAAATTGAAGCAAAATGGAACAAAAAGAAAATATTACGAAGAAAACAATGAAAATGGATCAAAAAGAAAATATTACGAAGAAAACAATATCTTTTCTGGAAGAGAACAATAAGGTGCATGTGTTAGTGAAGTGGAGCTTTGCTTACAGACAAGCCCGTAGGAGTAACTTTCAGATGTAGTGCTTAGATAGACTCCGTTTTGAAAAAAGAATAAATGATTGTAAACTTATTCTAGATTCGATATTATCTGAGGAACATAGAAATAAAATATATTTGACACGTTTTAATAAAAATTGTATTTGATGTTTTACTTAATAAAATTTTAATTTCTTAAATGTGAATTTTATTTGAAATTAATTAGCACATAAGAGTAGGTACTTTTCAGACATTGTAATTTGTATCAGCTAAAGCATAAAGTGAGGAACAGAAATAAAACAAATTTAACTAAAATTTAAGTTCAATTTAATTAAACAATATTTTTTTTATCAATCCATGTATTATATTTTTTATCAAGTCCTAACCATTTCACATAAACTTTGTTTCCTTTCCTTCTCAAAATCTTCTCAATAAGATACACATCGGTACGCTTTACTTTTAGGAATTCTTGCTCATAAAAACCACCCAGAATGTCCTGATTATCTTCGTCTTGAATTAAATATGTCTAGGGGTTTGTCATCTTAACTTCTTTAAAGTGGAATATCTCATTTGACCAATTTGGTGTGTAACCTTTCGAAAATGCCTCTTGATGCTTGCTTATGCGTACCTGATCACCCACTTTAAACTTTGGAGATTTCATATCTAACGTTTTAGCATGAGTAAATGCAGATTTCAAGATTCTCTTTTCATTTGTTTTATTTACTTGTTTTGGCTTCATTCCTATTGAAGAATGTTTTGTATTGTTATATTCTTTTCCAATATCCGCTAATATATTAAACCATTTGTAATTTCCTTGAATGCTAAATATTTTCCACATATTATTCTTTAAAGTCCTGTTCACTCTTTCTACTATACTCGCTTTCAAATTGGAAAACGTGCTATAATGGTTAATTCGAAATTGTTGCATCAAATTTTGAAAATTTACATTGAAAAACTCTCTCCCTCTGTCCGTTTGCAAGTTTTTGGGTGGAGTTTTTGCACTGATTAATATTTTTTTCATTGCCTCTGTTACGACTTTTCCAGATTTAGATTTTACCGGTTCGGCCCAAACATACTTAGAAAATACATTTATGGTAAACAATATATAATTAAATCCCTTATTAAATTTGGCATAGGGTAACATTTCAACCAAATCAGTTTAAAAAAGATCATTTAACCCTTTCACCACCGCCCTTCTGCGTTTGTAGTTTTTTCTAGCAAGTTTATGTAAATCATTAATTTAAAGGAAGTCCAATTTCTATGTTTTGTAATAATTCGAAATATAACTTTTATATGTTTTTTTCCCATTCATTCAATTTATCAATTTGTATTGTATAACTTTTTTCATTTAAAACTTTACTAATTTTAGTAATCTCCTTTTCTAAAGCATTAAAGGAGTTTTTTATCTCTCCAGTTAAGAAAGTAGTTGATCTACTATCACTATTTTTGAATTCCTCCTCTGTTTTATTTAATTCTTGTTCTAATTTCTTAATTATACTAGACATTATCTTTCCAAAGGAAATATATTGTTGTTTTTCTTCCAAAGAGAGTTGGTCAATTGTTCTACTGTTAAGAATGCTATTTTGATTTCTTTTTTTTTTCATCATCTAACCTTTTTATAAAAGTTCTTAATTGTTTAATCTTTTCCTTGTGTTTTTCAATTATTACATCTCTTATATTTGTTTCCATTATTTTATTAATTTTGTTGATATCATCACTTAATTTTTTGTCTTCCTTTTTAACATGTTCATTTAAAAATTGCAAATCTTTACTTATTTGATTTAGCGTTAGCAACTGTTTATTAACGTTTTCAATTGAGGTATAATATCCTTTAATTTGGTTTTCATACTTTAAAAAATTTTCATCAAAAACCTTAAGCTTTTTAGCAAAGATTTCATTATTTGTTTCATTTTCACCTAATCTCCTTTTTAAATTATTAATGTCACTTATTCCCTCTCGATTTTGTTTAATAAAATCTAACTTAAAATTGTTGAGAATTTTACTTTCAATATTTGAATAAATTGTATTTTCCAAAGAAGCAGAATTTATTAATTGACGTTTTGAAATATGGCGTCCAAATTTATCAACTGTCATGTTGAGCTTTCATTAAACAATAAATATGATTATATTTAATAGCTGTTATTTATAGTATAACTTTATCTTCTCATCTCATCACTTGATGAAAGTAATAAACGTAGCCTATCAACAATTTCGGTAACATTATTCCAGTATACATAGTCTGTATTGGATCTGTTTGTTTTCAAAATTAATCCCTTTCCTGTTGTTTTGGCTCTAGTTGTCCTAAACGGAGGTTTTGGTTTGTTAAATGCTGTAACTAATCTTTGCAAGGTTTTTGTCTTTGCAATCCCCTTTCTTTGTAAATATGGTCCTATTATTGTAACATATTTGTGTGATGTATTTCCTTGAACTTATTCATTTGAATTAAAATTCCTACGATATACATTTGTTTTAGCTAGAATGTTCATATAATTATCTAAATCTTCCTTCTTATAACTTTTCGGTTCTTTTTTGAAAAGCAATTCGTATAAACCTGGCGTGCCTGTGTACGTTATTCCTCCCACTTTAATGTCTTTTCCAATAATTTCTACCAGTATCTGTGTTAAACCAAAAGAAAACTTATCCGTTTCGAGGTCATGAACTATTCCATAATAATGGTCAAATTTATATTGTGTATCTTTCCCATCCTCATCAATATATGATCTGGGTAATTCATGAAAATCTGCTAAGTAATCTTTATATGACGGTGTACCAACATAGGTTCGAATTGTTTTTCTGGTTTGTTCCAATATGTCTGATAAGTTTAAATTTCTTGTTGTGTCACTAGAAGGATCTGAAGTTTCCGCTATAACAGTTGATGTCAGTGGTTGTACTACAGGAGAGTAAGAAGTGATACTACTGTCATCTAAAAATGTGGGTAGTTCTGTGGGGAGTAACGAAGTTTTTCCTGTTTTCTGAATAGTTTTCGTCGGAGCTGATGTTTTATAAAGCTTTGTAGGTGTTTTGAATTATTCATACTTTGAAACTCTTTCTTCTTTTAAATCGAATGGTTCGGATTTACCAATATTTGAAATTAGCTGTTTAAGAGGTTGTGTTATTGGTCTATAAGTTTGTTCTAGTTCGGACTGAGCGGTAGAAGTAGCTAATTTCAAGCTTCGATATTTCTGCTTCACGGCTTGTCTCGATTTTATTAACTCTCTAGTTAAACGTTTATCCATGCTGTACAAGTTTTAAATGAAATAAAACTGCAAATTTTTCACTTTTATAAATATATAAAGGAATCGAATTTACTCCTGTATCTGCCGTGATTTACTTCACAATCTTTGTCAATTACAAGAAAGCCATATGGATCCGTCCAACAGTTAGCACAAATATTTTTGAACTGATCAAATGTCATATCCAATATACAGTGGTCGTTATATATATGTTTTAAACTCAAACAGTCCTGTTTAAATAAAATTAATAAGTTGGAATTTTCTCGAATTAGACGTTTAAGAATTGAGGAATATCCTTGAAAAATAAAAAAACAATCGGTGTTTCTATGCCTTCCATGCGTGAAATAGTCCCTAATAATAGATTGATTATGACAAGGAATATCGTCAAAAATGATAACGGAATTTGGCTTTATCTCATGAGGTGAAATAATGTTCTCATCGCTATCGATAAATATTCATATTTTAGTTGATCTAATGACTTTGAATAAACATAGAGACATTTTCAAACCTAATTCCATTAGGATGCTCGAGCAGTGTAAGCATAATGTTGGTTTTACCGCTACCACTGCAACCAACTATGAGTCCTCTTTTTGAATCACCGCAAAATAAGTCACCATGCTTTCTCAACTGTTTACTTAAAATTTTTTCGTCATGATTATTTACTGGTAAAGAGAATTTTTGTTTTTCAATCCTCATTCTTAATCACACTAGTAAATATTTTTAGCTGTAAAAGTATTTATACCAGAAAAATGTCAATGTGTTTTTAGTATAAAAAGAACTTCAATGACTGTGGGTCGGCATAAGTTGAAAAAAACTATCAAAAGACGTAATAGAAAAGGCTCTGGTTTAGTAAATAAATTAATTAGTAAACTACCCTTCGAAGTTCATATACCAGGATATAATTATTGTGGTCCAGGCACCAACTTGGAGAAAAGATTAACTAGAGGTGACGTTGGTATATATCCATTGGATTCCGCTTGTAAAGAACACGATATATCATACTCTCAGACTGACTATTTATCAAGAAGACACATATCTGACCAAATATTAGAAAAAAAAGCCTGGGATAGGGTAAAAGCTACGGATTCTTCTGTTGGTGAAAAAATTGCAGCTCTAAGTGTTGCAGGAATAATGAAGGGCAAAAGAAAGTTCGGTTTGGGATTTAAAGATAAAAAAGGGGGTAAACTTAAATTGAGAAAAAAACGTATCATTCGAACACCCAAAAAAGTTGGAGGATTTCTACCTCTTTTGTTTCCCATTCTTGGCGCCCTAGGTGCACTAGGTGGAGGCGCGGCAGGAATTGCTAAGGCAGTAAATGATGCTAAAGCAGCTAAACAGCAAGAAGAAATACATAGGCATACTATTGCAATGGAAAATGCTTCTAAAGAAGGCAAAGGATTATATATTAGACCATATAAAGGAAAAGGACTATTTATTAGACCTTATAAAGGAGGATCAGTCAAGATGAAAGCAATCAGACAAAAAAAAAAAAACTCAAAATAAGTTTTCCAAAAAGAGCACTTACGAACAATGATATTATTAAATATGTAAAGCTGTTAAAAATAACTGGCTTTAGAGGTGTTTTTATGCTAGATGAACTTCCAAAAAAAATTAATCTGAAAGAGTGTGGTATTGTAAATTTGGATAAAAAACAAAATAAAGGATCTCATTGGACTGCTTATATTAAAAATAACAAAAATGTAATATATTTTGATAGTTATGGAAATTTAAAACCACCTTTTGAACTTCTCAAATATTTTAATTCGAATGACAAAGTGGACGTATTTTATACTTATGAAAACAAACAAAAATTTAATTCATATAATTGTGGTCAACTATCCCTCAAATTTTTGCAAAAAAATATATAAACTAATTATTTGTTGTAATATCTCATTCATAAATAAACTGCAATGTCCACCACAATTGCCATATCAGGAAACAGTTCTGTTTTGTCTGTTGATTTTAATCCGCCCATATATTTAGAGGATGGAAAACAATATTACCTGGGTTTAGCTGATTTTGAAACGTTTATGACTATTCCCAATATAAAAGAAGGATATAATAAATTTTATATAGATAATAA